>JAKLMY010000432.1:0-20871 GCA_022814645.1 Ganoderma meredithae | reverse complement strand
TACGACCGGGGCACGAAGTTCGGGCTGATGACGCCTGGTGCGCGGATCGAGAGCATCTTGATGAGCCTGCCTGAGACTGCGCGGTGGGAGTACATGAGCGAGCTTGGGACTGAGGCGGAGAGCAGGGAGGGCGAGCTGATGGGGGTACTGAAAAACCCTCGCGAGTGGGTGTAACTGAAGCATTTGTATTGTGAGTGATCTGGTCTACCTGGTTGTGTCGCTGCAACACTGAGACGTCCACAGTATCAATATGTTGTATACATAGATATCGCAGTTGCTTAAAACTACGTTAGACCTTATGGGCAATGTACTCTCCCTCCTCATGTCTTTCGAATCTCGTAGTGGTCGGAGGCTATTGGCTGCGTCGAGGCGAATGTAGGTTCTCGCTACTCAGTCTGAACATTCAAGCAGGTCCCGCGATCGTTGGTCTATTTACCTAGGTAATGTTTCACCATTCGGGACAAAACAGTACAGCGACCTACGTACACGAATTTACAGTGGTCCCCAGTCCAACTACCCTAGATGGGCCATGAATGTTGCGATCCTGAGGTCGTCCTCACCGTCTTGCGGTTCGCCGTAAATATTTTTAGAGTGTATGCCTATGTCCGTCTATGTTTTGGACAGTCTTTGTCTGCATGGGCCAGGCCAGGAATACTGTGATGTAGTGTCTTCGAGCATGATTCCTTCATCAACCCCGCATCTTTCGAGTCGTTTCTGTCTCACAAATTGGCACGGCACTGACGGATCCAAGCCCATTCCGGCGAGTGCAAGAAGCAAAAGATGGAGGGGTTGAGACGGGCAGTGAGAAAGCATTCTTACAGCGACTTTCATATTGATACGGAAAACGCATTTACGTGCGAGCCAGCGTCTCAAGGACGCTCCTGGACCCTAGATCCGCTAGACGATCACGAGGCCGGAACCTGGTACGGGGGTGACGAGTTACTATGTTATGTGATGAATGTGACGGACACCCCCCAAGCTCTTAATTCAAGTGTTCTGCTGTTTCCTGCAAGATGGATATTCCATTTTTGAGACCAAAAATTGCAAATGAATACACTGAGAGTCTTATTGTCTCGTTTATGCGGAGCAATTCGACACCTAACTTTGACTACGGTGCACTCATGGACGTTCAGTGACAGAGTGACTTCAACCCGGTTAACCGGCTGCAGCTGGTCCCCGCCAGCCGGCGCAGCTCGGGCGCGCCGTTGAGACACTGGCTGGCACGAAAATGCGTTTTCCGCATCAATATGAAAGTCGCTGTAACAAGCCAAGACAGAACAGAGAGCGTATACGAGAGCAAGACGACATCCAGATTCCAGACCACCTTCTGCCACCACCTCTAGCCCAGATTCTCCATGCACCACGTCGAGGTATGGTGGCCCAGACTGTCGTCTTCAACGACAGGTTCGGGCATGGTATATCAATGCCTAAGATCAGTGATGTATAAGGTACAATGGGATAAAAACACTCACCGATGACGATGGCCAACCGCGACAGCCGAGGGGGTCGCACCCAGCTTCTTATGCACTCGGAGTAGCTTCCGCTCCGCGTACCCCAAGGGAGGCATAGAAGTCCTGGCGCATAATAGAGACCCCCTCCCTAAGCCGGACTATCTCGGCGTTCACGGTGTCCGTCTTGGCACCGAAGCTGCTGGAGATGGCGTCCAGTTTCTTAGACAGGGCGTCCCAAGTGACGTCCGGCTTGTCGGCAACATCGTCCACCTTCAACTTGTAATCGGCGACGGCATGTGGGACAGATCTGTTATCCCCCCCCTCTACTCGTATGGCGGCCACCTCGTTGCCAGCACTGGTGGCGGCGCCCATGCAGACGTCGAGCCTGGCGTTGACCTTATCGAGGCCCTCCTTGACCTCGCGCATGCCACCTAGCGTTTCGCAGGCCATGGTTTGGTTGGAGACTTGCGCCACGACGAGGTTCGTCGTCGTCATGTTCACGAGCAGCGCATTGTCCAGTCCAGACGTCGAGGGCTTCGAGGACTGAGTAGGGAACGGATGCGAAGCGATAGATAGACACTCAGCGGCTGGGGGCGGCGACTGAGCGGGGGAGGACTGGACGCTAGGACAAGTGGGTTCGGCGTAAATATCGAGTTCCACGATGGTCGCCAACACGGATTCGTAACTTACACATCTGGATGTTGATATCGCTGCAAAGTCTGAAGGGAGCTAGAGATGGCGACAGTGGTCTAGGTCGTATCAGATGGAGCCGCTGTTCAAACGGTTCAATCAACGCATTCGTATAACCCCTGGCATTGAGAACTAAGCACTTACTGGAGAGAGTTGAATGATGGGGAGAAACAGACTAAATCGACACCACAGGAGAGTACCTGAGAGGTCGAGAGAGAGGTGCCACGGGCCAGCGAGCCTACTAGTAATACCAGTGCAAGGTGTAAGCGAGGCATAATACGTACTGTCGACAAATACGTGCAAACGCTGTAATAGCTGGAGACCACCCAAGCAGTACTTGGTCAGGCGTGACCAAGTATTACGCGGGAGGTTATCGGTGTTGGAAAGTGGAAATGAGAGGTTCGGACATTATATATGCGGCCATAGATTCATGACTTCGTGACAACAAAGCGTATCAGATAAAGCTGTCCACAGATGAAAGACTACACGGTATGGGGAAACACAGCACGAGCACGATATTGATACAATGGTATCTGTGGCAGCAGCAGGGGTATGTAAGCAAGGGTATCCATTCGGCAAATAGGGCGGGAAACAAACGCAGGGGCAAGTTCGTCAGTTGAGATTCTGGAGCTTCGACCACTCCTTGTCGTTGGTGTTGAAGTCGACGCCTTTCTTCCGCCACCACTCCCGCGCCATCTCCCCTCCCCCAATCGCGTCCTCCAACGCCTCCTCAATGTCGCACATGCGGTACTGGATGGGGAGCCCGCTCTTGTCCCACCACTCGAGAACTTCGGGGCGGTTGTGCCGCGATGCCCCGTTCAGGGCCTCCTGGTCAAAGATCATCTGCAGCCCGCTGCCGAGCCACCACTGGAGCACCTCAACCTTGCCGTGGCACGACGCATGGTAGAGCGCCTGTCTGTCGTACTTGGGTTCCAGCTGCGAGCTCGCCCACCACTCGAGCGCCTCGATGTGCCCTGCGGTGCTCGCCATGTCCATGACGCGTCCGATTTTGAGGGGAAGTTTCCACGCCGGGTCCGCGGCCTTGTCCTTCCACCAGTCGAGGACCGCGATGCGGTTCTTGGAGGACGCGGTCTCGAGTGCGGCTTCTGTGTACTCGAGCGGGATGCCCGAGTGGAGCCACCAGTCAAGTGACGCGACCGCGCCGTTGCGGGACGCGCCGTCTATCGCCTCTTCTACGGATGTCCGCGCCGGGAGGGGAAGCCCAGTGGGATATAGGTCATGTGCGTGCTTCCACCACGACAGCACGGCCGTCCGCCCATGGAGCGAAGCGGTGATGGGGAGGAGGTCGTCCTTGTACATAGCGAGGAAGATGGGGCGGTGGTGCGAGAAGAAGTACTCGAGGACGTTGACATAGCCGAAGCGCACGGCGAGCACGGTGCTGCAGCGGGTCGGCTCGTTGTTCACGGGGTCGGAGGCGCGGATAAGGGGGATGTAGCCGGACACGATCGCGTGGTCACACGCATTCGCATGGGCCCACGGAGGAGGCTGGGGGAGGGAGGTGGGAACGCCTACCGCTTTTGCGAGCTCCCAGTCGCCGACGTGGTCCATGATCTCGGCGAGGACTTCGACGGGGAGATCGGGTGCGAGGACCTGTCGGGTCCGCGTTCGCTGGGCATTCTGCTCGTCTCCAGAGCTGCTGGCTTGTCCGATACCCTCTTTGGCGGGGAAGTGGTAATTGTGGACATCGAACTGCACCAGACGTGATGCTAGCTCCTGATCAGTGCCGGTCGTGGGCAGTTGGCGGACCTTGAGGAAGAGGAGGAGTTGTTCATGGGAAAAGCGACTATATGCGTCTTGCACTTGCACTAAAGCGTTGTCATATGTCTTCTACGTCGTCAGTAATCCTACGGAAGGGCGGACGCCAGGGCACTCACAGCCATACGCCGGAAGGTGCCCCGAGTGTGGTGCCTGCTTCAGACCTGTATGGTTCAGGCCAGGAGGTCCGAAGTCCTCAATTTTCGAGCAGTGGTGAGTTCGTGGGCGATTGCGTTGAATGGCCGGTGGGGGAGGGGGAGAAGGAGGGTGGGGAGGTCGAGGTCGAGAAGCAAGGCCTAGGACTGGCTCGATGGGCGGCAGCGTGCATCTTGACCGATCTTTGAGCTCTCGCGCGTAGATCTGCTCACATTGACGTAATGCCTTTATAAATCACTTGTAACTCAGCGGGATTACTTGAAATTGAATCCTCGACGGAGCCCCATATTAGGGTTAGGGGTTCCCTTTTGGCATCGGGTTAGCCGACGTGGCTCAACGTGTCCGAGCCCACTGCACCGTCTCCAACATCCTCCACCCACCTCCGTCCGTACCATCTCTACCATCCCCGACAATGGGGTCGACAAAGAGGAAGTCGCGCAAGGCGAGTTTGGCGACGTTCTGTGTCGTTGCTCTCGCCGCCCTTGCCAACGCCAACTCAAATGTGAGCACAACACCAGGCCGACATTCTGGTGTACGCTAACCCGACCGCCCTAGGATGCTCCCAGTAAACGGGTCGAGGCCGTCGAGGCCATTGATTCCGCTGCTGAAGGTGTGTATTTATCCTGCTCGCCCATGACATGATCCTAATTCTAATGGCGCAGCATCTAGGGCTTACAAGCAGGCCATGTCCACTCTCGCCACTCTGACCGCCCTCCCTCCCATGCAGTCTGAGGAGCCTATGCACCATTCTACTCACATTCCCCTTTCATCTTTCTTCCCGAGCATCCAAGGACAGGGTCCCATCGCCAGTGCGCTTCGAATATTAGTCAAGCTCCGCAGCCAGTCCTGGCTACCTAGTTTCGTGACGGATTTCCTTGGACGCGAGAGGTTGAATGGGAAGAAGAAGGACGAGGAGTTGAAGGGGAGGGCAGTGAAGGTCATCGATCTCCTACAACATGCTGCAGAGCTAGGGCACACAGATGCCCTCTACACGCTCGGTCAACTCTCCTTGGTGAGCACCGTCCCATCTCGCATTTTGACTTGTGCTTCAATACACCTCGCATAGTTCCCACCAAATTCGTACTTCCCTGCGGATCCCTCAGCAGCATACGACTCCTTCCACGCACACGCACAGATTACTGGCAATGCTTCATCACAAGCTCTTATTGGCTTCTTCCACAGCACAGGATATCACGGTGTCGTGCCGGTCGATCAGGCGAAGGCGCAGCTCTACCTCACGTTCGGAGCACACGGAAATAGCAAAGGCGCACAAATGGCTCTGGGATACAGATACTGGTCAGGGATTGGTGTGGCAGAGAACTGCATGGCAGCTTTGGACTGGTACGAGGACGCGGCAGAACAAGGTGCGTTCGTGTGTCACTGCATGCCCTGCACCTATTTACGGCCCTGCAGCCATGGCGAAGTTCCTGTCCGGCCCTCCTGGAGGGCGCACCCTTCCTTTGTCACCACCGCGTCTATCCGACCTTGACGGAGGCATATACGGTCCCGGCGCGAGCGTTGCTTCCACCGGTCTTAACGCAGGGCGCGCTGTGATCAAAACTGCAAATGCCCGTGCTGCAGGAGAGACTTGGGAGGACCTTCTGGAGTACTACCTTGTGCGTTGTTCTCATCTTGTTTTATATCCCATCCCAAAATTGACATGCTGCAGTTCAACGCGGACCGCGGTGAAGTCGACTTTGCGTACCGTCTCGGCAAGATCTTCTACCAAGGCAGCATCTACGGCGCGCCTGGCGGCATCGCTTCAGGCGGCGATGGCGCGTCCGCCATTCCGCGAGACTTCCACCGCGCACGCTACTACTTCCTACGCATCGCCCAACAAATCTGGCCCCGTGACCCCGCGAATCCCCGACAGCCCGACCGTCCACCCAAGGGCGAGGCCCCTGCCCAGGCTGGGTATGCCGCGCTCGCCGCTGGCTATCTCGGGCGGATGTACCTGCGAGGCGAGGGCGTGAAACAGGACCCGGTGCTCGCGAAGATGTGGTTCGAGCGCGGGGCGGACTACGGGGAGAAGGAGTCGCACAACGGACTGGGCATCATCTGGCGCGACGGTCTCGTGGACGGCAAGAAGGACATGAAGAAGGCGCTCACGCACTTCGGCGCGGCGGCGATGCAGGAGCTCGCCGAGGCGCAGGTCCATATCGGCAAGATTCACTATGGTGAGTTTGAATTACTTTTGGTTACGTTCAGGGGGTAATCAGGGGGGGCAGATCGCGGAGACCTGAAGCTCGCCACCGCGCACTTCGAGACTGCCCTCCGACAGGGCTCGCCATTCGAGGCGTACTACTACCTTGCAGACATTCAGGCTAGACAGGCACGCAGCGCACTCATTCCATCCGAAATCGCGGGAAGCTCGTGTGCTGTCGCTGTGTCCTTCTACAAACTCGTCGCGGAGCGCGGTACCTGGGAGGAGGATCTGCTCAGGGACGCCGACTACGCGTGGAGCCTTGGAACAGGGAGGGGCAGCGAGATGGCCATGCTGAGGTGGTGGATCGCCGCGGAGCGTGGTCTCGAAACCGCGCAGAATAACTTGGCTTATGTCCTGGACCAAGGTGCGTTTGCCGTCCTTACCGCTGACCACCGGAAATTGATTTAATTGGAATATAGACAAGAGTATCCTCCGCTTCACGCGTTTTGCCCCGCAGTCTCCGTCCAACGATACGGCCCGCTTGGCACTGACCCAGTGGATTCGATCTGCTGCTCAGCGGAACGTCGATGCTCTGGTCAAAGTGGGCGACTACTACTACCACGGCCTAGGCGTGCCAGACGAACCGGAGTCGAGCCGGTGGGAGAAGGCTGCTGGGTACTATCAGTCTGCGGCCGACACACAGATGAGCGCGCTCGCGATGTGGAATCTGGGCTGGATGTACGAGAATGGCGTCGGGGTGCCTCAGGTAAGGCGCAATGTCATGGACGGCTGTGGACAGTTGCTGAGAGTGGGTTTGACGACAGGACTTCCACCTCGCCAAACGGCATTACGACCTCGCGTACGAGACAAACTCGGAAGCGTACCTCCCCGTGCTCCTCTCCCTCGTCAAGCTCCACGCGCGCAGCATCTGGCACACCCTCATGGGCGGCACAGGCGGCCTCACGATCTGGGACGGCGACGAAGAGGCGACGCGCTCGTACTACGACCAGCCCGAGATCGAGGGCGGCGACGAGCAGGGCGGCGCCCCGCAGCGGGCGCTCGACGAGGGCGAGGAGTTCGCAGACGACGGGCAGTGGTACATGGGCCGCGCGCGGGATGAGTTCAACCGCCGCAAGCGCGGGCAGCCCGACGCTAGCGAGCGCGGGCGCACGCAGCAGGAGGAGGACCCGGTGCAGTGGGCGCGCGAACGGAGGCAGGCGGACGCGGACCGCGAGAGCGCAGACTTCGGGCCCGAGGACTACTTCGATGGCGCGATACGCGGGCAGCGGTACCGCGAGGAGGAGGTGGTGGACGAGTTCGCGGAGACGATGTTGCTCGTCGTGCTGTGCCTCATGGTGTCTGTGCTCCTGTACGTGCGCGGGCGGTGGGTGGACAGGATCAGACGCGAGGAGGAGGAGCGGAGAAGGCAGGCGGCGGTGGGTGGGCAGCGGGGCCCACAGCAGCAGCGGCAACAGCAGAATCAGGGTCAGGGGGCGAATGGTGTATTCCCGCCGCCTGGAGACCCGGCTGGAGACGGGTGGGCCGTTCTGCGGTAGTGACGTCTTACAATACTTATGTATGGGACGATGGTTGGATAACTGTAAAATATTCCACGTTCAACACGTCGTTGTGGTTGGTCTATAATGCTGCTTGTTCGCGTGTCCAAATCTGGAAATGTAAGTTGGGAAGGCTGTGCACTCCTCCTCTTGGACTAGTACGCTCACCATGAACAGAAGCGTCGACCTGAGCTCAAAGCTGGGCGATCTACTCAACGTCCCCCCGTAAGTGCGTCGCTGGTTTCTAATCCCAGGGAGGAAGTGTAAACAATGCTTTTACTCACGAACAACTATCAAACATGCCAGGATATCTATCGAACTCCTGCCGGGAGACACCTCAGAGTGGCTCGCGTCCGCTGCGCCCGAGCACGCGCCGTTCCTCTTCGTCGACCACAACCTCGGCGTACCACACGAGCTCGCATACAAAGCCTACCTCGAGGCCGTGTCGCGTTTCCGCGCTGTGCGTCCCCGCCACGACGCCATCGATCGCTCGCACACACACAGCGCGGAACTATTGGCATCCTCCGCCGTGCTCCTCCTCGTCAACCCGGCACACCAGACCGCGCTCAACGCGCGCAAGCGTCTCGTCCTCCTCGGCGCCCACCCTGCAGCGCACGAGCTCAGCTTCGCGGACGCGCTCCTGACGCTCCGGGACGCGACGAAGCAGTCCATCCTCTGGCACCACCGGCGCTGGCTCCTCCGCCGCATGCACCCTCCCCTCCCCTCCGCATCCTCATCCTCATCCTCATCCTCCGAATCGCAGGCTCCGGGACACGGCGACGGCGTCGACACCCTGGCAGACATCGCCCTCTCGCCCGACGCGTTCCGCGCAGAGATCGCGGCCGTCGAGCGCGCGTGCGAGGCGTACCCGCGCAACTACCACGCGTGGGCGCACCGCTTCCTCTGCGCGGAGGCCCTCCTCCTCCTCTCCTCCTCCACCTCCTCCACCTCCTCCGCCCACGCTAGACGGGAGCTCGAGGCGGAGCGCGCGCGAATCCGGACGTGGGTCGAGCGGCACGTCGCGGACTACTCTGCGATGCAGTACGCGTGCAGGCTCGACGCGCTCCTCCGCGGCCTGCGGGCACCTGACGCGGAAGCGCAGACGGAGTCGGAGACAGAGAAGGGGGCGGGAATGGGAATGGGGTTGGGATTGGGGGCGCATGCGCTTGAGCTCGTCCGGGCGTACCCCCCGCACGAGGCGCTCTGGCTGTACCTCCGGGGCGCGGTCGCGCTCGGCCTCTTCCCGCCCGCGACACGGGGCGACGCAGTACTAGGCGCCATGATCTGCGAGTTGACGGAGAAGTACCTTGGGGAGGGTGCAGCTGCGACGGCGGGGATGCATGTCGTCGACGAGGCATATGGGCACGCTGTGAGATTCTCGGCTTGGAGGAAGTGGTTGGTGAGTCTGAGGTTCTCGTCAATGCATAACTACACGAGCTGATCGTGGGTGTTGGGCCGCATAGCTAGAAGGAAGACGAATTGACGGGACAATCGTACGCAAGATAGCTGCCGTGGCGGTGGGCGATGCTACAGTTGACTATGAAGGAGGCTTGTTCACCTCTGGCACTGGAGATGCGAAAGCTGGCCACGAGCCAGCGAAGAGCGTGTAAAGGCATGTCGTGATTCTGGGATGCGATACCAAGGGTGTAGTATATACAGTTATGATGCCTTGTAGAGTACATGTGCACACGTTGCGCACGGGATTAAAAGAACAGTACGGACCAGAACCACGCAAGCGCCGACAAATCGCCCAGTCCCGGTGAACGTATTGGTAACAACCGATTGATCCTGAGCCCATAGGATGCATCGCTGAGATGCCAGTGCCATGCCAGCGTGATGAATGACGAATGGTAGTACGTGGGAGCCGCGCCTGGGGGCGGTCTTGTGAAGACGCGACAACAACAAAGGTCGGAGGCCGGGGACGTAGCAGGAACCCAAATTGCGGACGGCCCCTCCGACGTCTTCATGCATCCGCGAACAAGAGGGGTTAAGACGCCGCTTGCGCCTCGTATAGATGTCTGTCGACCGTGTCAAGCAGGAGTGGGTGAACAGCGGGTGACAGACGTACTGGCCGAGCTCCTTGTTCATCTTGAACATGTCGATGCGGTCAACCTTGAATACGGCGCGGAACTGGTCGTCGCAGATGATCTCCTTCTTGTTTTCGGGATTCTGCATGTTGTTCGACTTGATATGTTCCCAGAGCTGTTTGACTATCTGCGGGCGGGACAGCTTCTCGACGCCCAGGAGCGAGGCTAGCGGTTCACTAGCAATATCCATGTGGTAAGTATATGCTGGGCCAACACATCACGCCGGGCGAAATCGCTCCATGCGCTAGTCTTCTGGCATGGCGGGATCGCACACCAGCACATGCCGGAGAGAGGACGGACCTGAGCATATACTCTTTCTTGAAACCGCCGCCACGCTTCTTCTTGCCCTCACCCTCACTCTCTGCCGCCTCGCCATCCGACCCGACGGCACTCGCACTCTTGGCCTTCCGCCCGCGCTTTGCACCGTTGGCCTTCTTGGAGGACGATGCGCCGGCACGGGAACTGCGGGCGCGGCCGTTGATCTCGTTCTGGAGCTGGCGTGCGAGCTCCTCGTCCGTCTTCTCCTGCTTTGTCTTCGTCTTCTTCGTCTTCTTCGGCGGGACGGGGGTAGGCTCATCGTCGGACGCGTCGCCGCGTTTGCGCTTGGAGCTGGCGTCGTCGTCGTCGCCGTCTCCTGCGTCGGCGGGGGCGGCGCTTACCTGCTCGTAGACCTTGGCGATGACATCGTCGATCTCGTCCTTCTTCTCCTTGATGAAGTCAGACGAGAGAGAAGGGTCGAGCTCGAGCAGCTGCTTGCGGACGCGTTTTGCGCTGATCGTGGAGAGGTCCGTGCCAGGGGCGGAGAGGATCTGGCGGATTTTGGGTTCGAGGGCCTGGATCTGCGAGCTCATGATACACAGCACGGCGACACGCGTCACAGACGGCGGGAGACGGCGGCGGGAGACAGGAAGACGGTGTCGCGGACAAGACTCGAGACGGGTGCTCGCCGCTGGGAGCAGACTGAGAGTTGCCTCCTCCGCGTCCCCGCCCCGTCGTTTCTGTCCCCACAGCCGCCCGCACGTGACTCCACGACTCTGCCTCGAAAAGGAGGGCTTTAGGCTTGCGGGAGTAAGCCCGAGTAAGCCCGAGTCCTCTTCTCCGTTCGCCTCGCCCCCGCATGTCCTCTGCTCACCCGTGCATGCAAAGCCCCAGAATTCTGTCGGTGAGTGCTCGCTTCGCTTTGGTGTCCAGGACATGCGACGCCGAGCTGGGTGGCGGTGTGATTGTGGATCCCAGCAGTGCAATCTTGGTGCAATCACGCCCACATCCTCCGATGGACAACTCGCACCCCCTTTCGTCCCATTCCTCGCAACTCTCGCCCCGTTCCCCGGCCCCGGCCTCGTCTCCCCCGCACTCTCGACCATGCAGGCGCGCGTCGGAGGTGCGTGCTGAACGAGCGTCTTGTGCCCCTCTTCTCCGCGGAACATCGATTGTCGGGAGGCTTGGCTTCTGAGAACGAGGTGCACGTCCCTGCCCAGCGTCTCGCATTATTGTCCCCCTTTGCCTCAAGGCTTGCCGCGCCACCTTCTCGTGAGCTGGTGTTACCCCATCTGGGCAGCAGTCAGCACATGTTGCAACCGTCGAGGCTCTTTCGGTGCCGGACTGCATCCGATATCCCCGGCGACCACCTCTGAAGACGTCTGGACCATCTGGTGTTCTTGCTTTCCATGACAGCTCGCTGTGCGCCGATCCCAGCGAATCCCGCGCCCAGCATGCCTCTTCGATGTTGTCACGGTTGTGAGAGTCCTCCACGGCTGCGGAGAATGCCTTCTCGATCCTTCCATCCCCTCCAACGGCGGATGTTTGTCGCATTACTGTGGGGTAAAGTACTTGTAAGTTGTTTGCAAATGTGCATAATAGGTGTTATTAACCATGGTTATTAACATGCAAAGAACCGACAGGGGTTATTCGCACTGTTAATAACTGCGAGAATAACTCACCCTCAGACGACCTCTGGTTAATAACCTTGCGAAAACCCCTCGGGAGGGTTTCTCACCCCACCCTATGTCGCATGCAAGAGAATTCGTGAACTACGCTCTCTGGGGGGCAACAGTCGTCTCGAAGGGCCACCTTCGAGTCTTAGGTGCCGGTACGCATTCCGTGTCTACGCAGTGGAGAACCCCGCGCGGTGACTGCGTTTGACCATACTTGTCCACGCCATGTCGACTCAAGTTGATGTTGATGGTCATGTGGGTCCATTGTTTGTCTGACTCCATCCTAAGAACTCATTCTCGTCCACCTTCCTGTGCCTGGTACACGTCCGTTGCTACCATTGCCACCGGGATTATCAAAAGTCTCTTTCTCCTTGACGCGATGAAAGGAATGCACGGGAAATTTCACATTTTCGGAACGAATGAGGGGAAAGCTGCGAAAAAGGTTAACTTCCCGAACGGATCAGGGACAGTGGCGTTGGACGTCTCCTTCCCTAAGTCTTTGCGCGGGTGGCGGACAAGGGGTAACTTACCTTCTCCATTTTTGATGTGTGCAATGAATGCAATACGAGTATTCACTGTGAAGACGTTGCCAAGCAGGTAGGGCTATCCGGGACAATAGCCCTATTTTCCTCTGGCAGACATCTGGACGATATTCACCATGTTGCCGACATCGATCATAGCTCCTCGTTTCGTATGTGGAGACTGACTTAGGCATGCAGGAAGCTTAATATGGCGAGCTAGACAATTGGGGTGGAGTTGGACTCAATATATCGGTCCGCGCCATCTCTCCATCCTTCCATCCCTATGCACAACATATGTTCGTCACATGCAAGTGGTCTACCCGATGCAGCTCCTGCTTCCGGCAACGTGTCTCACTAAGGCGGTTTCCGACACGTTTTTGTCCATATGACACGAATGGCCGCAGTGTTACCTCTGCACCTAACGGCCAACTGCTCGTTAAGGCTTCGCTTTGCACCGCGCTGATTGGACGGTGCAACGCGAGGTCTTCTTAACTTCGATTGATCCACACTGCATTGCTTCCACTCCATATCCTGTCGTTCAGAGGCTAGCTCGGAGCAATCTTAACGGTTCTAGCCCGCGTTTATATCCCGACTAACGTTAGACGGTTTATCTCACTCCCAAGCTAACATGTCGGGGTTGCGGCCATTGGCAGGTGAAAAGCCTTGGATCAAATAAGCGAGGAATCCTGTTACGTGAACCATGGCGCAGCCAATATAGAGAACGGTTGCAACGAATTTTCTGTTCTTGCCCCGCCCGCCACCATCACCCATCCGAGCATATGTACTGACACGATCCCTTCCCACAGAGCGTGCAATGTGCACCATGCCCGCACTAGAAACCCTCCCTGCAGAGCTCGTGCTACGCATCGTTGCCTTCCTTCCGCTCCAAGCGCTCCGCAACGTCCGGCTCGTCTCGCGAAGCTGGCACGCCTTCTTCTGCGAGCACGAATCGACCATCTACCATCATGCGGCGCTTCTCCACAACTTTATCGACTCCATTCACACCCTCCTTCCGGAAGCAAAGGCAGCGCACCCACTCAAGTTCCTCCAGAATGTGCCGGACTGGCGCGAGTACTGTGCGCAGTCGTTCATCTTACCTATGCCAGCGCGGCGGTATTGATGCCCGCCCGATGCAGGCCATTTGTACTTTCAACTTCAGCGAAATTGGTTCGGCGGGGGCGATGCGACAGCCAAATTCTATGGTGGCCATCCTTACGATGTTCATCGACTGAAAGTGGACGAGGAACACGGAATCATGATTACGACACACGAGTTCGGCGGCCTGACGGTCTTTGATCTCGACACTGCAGAAATCCTCTGGAGATTGGATCCAGTGCGCTCTCTCTCTCCTATGCTGCAGATTCCTCCTTTGACATTAGTCTACGCGCAGGGGTATGTGCGCCGGTATGCGCACTGCGAATACGAAAACGGCTTCCTCATATTCGACCGCCTCGGCGCCTTCAAGGAGGTCTGGTGCCTCTCCGCGCTCTTCGACGAGTTGGAAATGCCGCGTTTCTTCCGCCCCAACGGCGCGCAGCTCGATGCCTGGACGACCGCCGAGAGCGTCTTCAAAGGCTCGAGCCCACGTGGTCACTTCCGTCCCTGGGCACTGATCGAGACCGCCGAGTTCGGACGCGCATTCCGCTTTGTCTACCCGACGCTGCTGGTGTCGGGCCTGCGCAAGGCATACCTGTGGAACGTGGTGGCCGCGACGCTCGAGTTGGAGGTCGACAACGTGCAGGGGAACGCGGGCGGGGGCGACATCAATTACGTGGAACTGAGCCACGCGCACGTCTTCGTGTGCTCGACGTCCGCGTTGCGCATCTTCTCGCGCGCAGAAGGCGGGCGGATGATCTTCGAGATCCCGTCGTACCAGCTCGTGTACTCGGACATCCGGATGGCGATCCAGCTCGACCCGGCACTCGCTCGGCAGAAGCTGGCGAGCCACAGCGAGGGCGTTGCGCTGCCCGCAGAGCCGACGATGTCGACGGCGCTGTACACGGCGTCGTACGCGGAGTTCTCAGCAGGTACGCGCGCGCACGCCTCCTCCTCGTGGCATGTTCAGTGCCAGAGACTGAGACACGGCCGTTCTCTGTAGTACACGTGTCGCGCGACGGCAAGGACCTCGCGGCGCAGCTGAGTGACAGCCGACAGGTCGTTATTCGCGACTTCATGCGCGTCGTGCGCGGCGAGGTCTCGCTCCGGACTGCTGCGCTGGAGAACGGGAAGACGATCCCCAGGCTCGGGGGCGCGGACGAGCACTTCTCGATCTATCTCGCCTTCGAATTCGCTCGTCTCGGGATCGTTACGGTGAGTTACCCCCAACTCTCTGTTTGCGATTGCAGTTCTGGACCCTGACGTATGTGCGTGCGCGTCTTCTTCCGCGCAGACGTCCGGCATCTACATCGCGACGCTCGACCCGACGCACCACGGCCTCGTCGACGAGGACCTCATCGCGACGGGCCGCAGGCGCATGCACGGCATCCCCCAATCCGCGGTCGACGCGGGGGTCTCGTTCCCGTACCTGACCTTCGTCTCTCTCCCGTTCTACCACGATCGCCGGCAGCTCGCAAAGGTGACGTGCCTCCAGATGACCGAGTCGAAGCTCTTCTTCGTCTGGGACGCCATGTACAAGCCCGAGCACATCGACTTCTTCCGCCGTCTCGGCATGATCCCCGGGCATACCTCGCCGCCACGCGGCCCGGACGACGACGGCCATGACGGTGGGCCGGGTGGTGGCGGAGGAGGCGGCGGCGGAGCTGGGGGTGGGGTTGCGGGTGGGGGACAAGAGACGCAGGTAGTACTCGCGTCCGGGAGCGGGGTGCTGATCGAGGATTTGCTAGACCAGACCCCCGGTGCTGGTCCGTCAACGGAGACTGTACACGCAGAGGCCCCCATCGACGTCATCGACCTTTTCGAACCGGACGAGGGAGAAGGCGCAGAAGAGGGCGCCGGAGCGGGAGAGGGGAACGCAGGAACAGAGGACTCGGACGACAATAATAGTGACGCCAGTGACGGCTCGGACACTGGCGATGATAGCAATGATGATGATGACGACGACGACGACGACGACGACGACGACTGGAACGCACCCCCGCTTGGCGGCGGCCCTCCTATGGACGACATTGGACGGGACCGTGAGTGTTTTATACTGTTCTTGATTTCGGCTTCGTTGACGCTTGTCTATAGATAATCTTGTTCCGACGGGCCCAATCGTTTTCTGCATCGACTTCAGCCCAAAGGTTTAGCTTCGGTCGAACAGTTTAAAACTTGGTATCGAAGAGTCTTAGGCACTTATTACGCCAATGACAGGGGTGCATCCCAAGTTCCAAGGTTGTGCGCTTCGGCCGGCCTCTTCTATCCAACTTAGAAGCAAGGCTGAGGAAACAAGGATTTCGGGTCCCCGGAGGGCTTATGTAAGGCCTTAGGTAATCCGGACTTCTGGTCCTCGACCATCGTGACGCGCGTGACTGCGCGCCCCCGAAGAGGCCGCGATATAAGCGCCCGAGCGCGACGAGGGCGCGATATATATATATGAGGAACCGGAGGGGGACCTGACTGGCCAATAAAATTTGTGAATGGAATTAAATGTTCTTTCGAGTACATACATGACGAGCGCGATACAAAATGGAATGAAAGTTGACATTTATTGAGGGGATAAGAGAGGCGAGTAAAACAACGACTAAGCGTCAGTTCGCGCGGAGAGCGCGAGGAGGAAACAACTGCAGAGGGGGCCACTGCTGCTAAATAACACGGGATATGTCAAAAATTACCCTATAAAGCTGCTACCAAGCATGCTGCAGAAAATCCAATAATCTGGCCACAGTTGAGGACAGCAATTGGTGTACAGTTGGGCAGGGGAGGGAAGAAATTAGAACATTCAAGATATATTGAAGGGAGCACCCCGGAGACCTTCATGAGGAGCGCGGGAGCATTGCGCGACGTGAGAGCGTGCCCAGGAGCAGCAGGCGCGAGGGCGCGCGAGAGTGGACCGGAGGGCACGCACCATAGCCGAGGGACCAGAAATCGGATCAAGGGACTGGAAATCGGAGGCAACGCAGCTGTCTGCGGAGGGGGTCAATTCTCGCAGGGAACCCAGCGAAAAGTGCGCCCGCAGCCCTTCGCGCACCTCCGGTTTCCAGTCCTGATGCGATCGGATTTCTGGTCCCTCGGCAACGAGGGAAGCGAAGAAGAGCAAGCGGGCGCGCGGGCGAGCCGCGCGAAGCTCCTCGCGCGGTGTCACTCGCACGTCACACAGCCCGCGGGGCGGCCAGGGTCCGGACACGTCACGGTGGGGCGGCGTGACGCGTTACCTTCCATTTACGGTAATGAGACCCGAAATTGGCGTTCTGGGACCCGAAATGCAGGGAACGAACGAAGCGATCAAACGGCCCTTTTTTAAGGACTCGTGAATCGTGACTTGCATCTTGTTGCCCTGCTTATCAGCGAACTCTTGGTGCTAGGTGACTGCAAGGATACTGCTACTAGCCATGGGCGTTATTCTCATTCTCCGTTATTTGTCACTCCACCCTGAGGAGTAATAGTCCTCTTCGGTTGAGTTTCTTCTAAAATGCTAAGCGCACCTTCAGTGACCACTAGTGTGTACTTGTGGCCTAGCTCCCGATGTTCCGAGTCATGATGCAGGATGGCTGTGCTAATGCCAAACGCGCTGCATACACTTACGGCAACCACTTCAGTCGTAGGTACGTAAAGCAGTCCCTCGAAGTTCTCAGACTCCTCCGAATTCCTTGTTCGTCTTCCGCCACCAACTCCGTTCAAGCTCGCCAGAATATTAAACATGCCGGTGACGTTTTAAGTCGCTCCTCATTTAGCAAACGCTGTATATAACCAGAAAGGCCACATTCTCACAGCAGAGACTGTCCTCAGATAATGGATGTGAAGCCCAAGCACAACGATGCAAGGAAATGCTCCAGAGTTCCGTCAAAACCGGCGACCTCGCGACTACTACGCCGACTAGCAACGGTTTCGTACATACCGTCTTGGAAGCTTACGGATCCCACCATCACCTCCATATTCGGTTTGTTCTTTCCTTGGTTGATCACAGCCCTTTTTGACTTCCACTGCGATATAGGCCAGATGACGTCTGGTCGGCAATCCTCGTCCAACTCAACTTCTAGTAGGTACATTTGTCTCTTCCTGTGATAACCGCGGGCTGATCCAAATGGGCTAAGCATCAACGTACATGCTGAAGAATTACGTTCTCCCTTCGTGAGCAACGAAGGGAAAAAGAGGTTGATGGTGAGAACCGTCGGCGATCGCTATACTGTTGACTACGGCAAGATTGCTCAAACCTTCACGAGGCGGATGCATGAGAATGTATGTGTTCACCGACGCTCATTTTGTCGTTTCGAACGAATGGCTAATTACAAGGGATAATTAGGTGGTAGATGATACCCTCGTCGAATGGATCCTTCCCGCTTTTACCACAACGACGACGAAGGATACCACCATCTGCTCAGTTGTCATGATGGCCACCCTAAAGCAGTGCGTTTCTTCGTTGAAGATGCCGATCGCCCACCACTGAAACCGCCGGCGCAGGTATTTTGAGTACTATATTTCTATCGAAAGCGGGATCCCATCTGTTACCCTGGAAGGCGAGAAGTCGGACTGGGAGGAGAACTACCTCCGCCTGGGGCGTGTCTCTGCGACGTTGGCGTGGAGCCCGCGATCTGGGCAGAAATGCTCCGCCCCATCCTCCGCCGGTTCATCGCTGCGTTCGATGGCAAGCCTGACACGACGTTCTGGACCCACGTCGCGTATCGGTGTTAAGATTCGTGTGGGCAAGACGACCTTAGGGGGTGGATCACCGCTTTTTGCCTCTAGTCGAACGAGGGCCGGTGGAAAGGCGGTAGCCTCCCGAAGACTCTCCGAGTCCCCTTCAAGCCCGAGTCCGAACTGGTCCCTCCACACACTCAGAATTCGGTTGCTTCAGCCGGCACGAAACGGCTGCACAAATTCATGCCAAAGTGGCTACGGAGGCGTTCCAGATCACCGACGCCTAAGCCACGAGAAGAGTCCGCCGTGCCAGTTGTAGCCCCTGAAAACGACAAGAGTGCCAGAGAGGGTTCCGAAGGTAGCGTCATGAGTGAAGGTCCATGTTTACCTTACATGCTCTATAACGCTGTAACTGACATCTTTGCTTAGGTCCACACGGCGGGCGCGGCAACCCGACGTACATGCTCGATGGCATCCCTTTTTTGTGTCCTCGGTAACGGCCGTCCCGCCTGGGTACTGCGAGGTCGACGTGATCGTCAACGACAATGGCACCGAGCTAGATTGCATGATGGTCGCGGGGCACGTCGCATTCACCGGATCATCTGCCATTGGAAGCAAGACGATTGATGAGGTCAGCCCCTCCGCCCATTGGTTTATCTTCGAGAAGAATTGAAGTTAGCATGAGAATGTATGGTGTGTATCTACTTTCCTGCCGTGAATCTGAGTATTATCTGGATAGAAATGTGCCCCCCCCAATAGTACGAAGTCAGACACCCTCCTGCGTATTACTGGTGCGTCCTTCTGGCCACCAGGATGAGCCACATGCCAAACGTCCCTTCAGGTGGACGGAAGACACGTCCTCCAACTCCACATCTTCCGCAGAGATCTTTTTGTTATCCTCAGCGAGAAGCACAGCCTTGCCATCCCTGTCGATGCGAAATGGCGCAAGCTTACTCTACACGTCGAGCGGGACAGCGATGTAACCGCCATTGCCGCGACGCACAACGCCGCCAGAATACCAGAATGCAGGCTTCCTGACAGCGAAGCAACGACACGACTTGGTGACCTCGTCGTACACCTCGAGCCTCTACCATGCCCCAGGCCACTGCTCATCGAGCGTCTTGTTGAACGGTGACGACACGTGGTCCAGGGGGTGCGTCTCCGCCGCGAGCTTATACGAACCCTCGTCACCCCACTAGTCCTTCTTGCTGTGCTTGACTTTAACGCGAGTGGCGGTGTGGTTGTGACCGCGATACTTCGCCTGGAGACGACCGTAGCGCACGAAGAACTCTGTGAGGCGTGAGCCACTCTCGGCGGTAGTACAGTCTATCTTCTCGGTCGCGGAGATGCCCAAATGGTCGAAGCGGAAGATAAGCAAATACCAGCCGAATGATGAAGACGATGTAATGAAAAGCGCGTTTCTGGAACATAGATACAGGGGCAGTAACAAGAGCAGCTGCTCATATGTGTTCTAGCCCCCATTGATGTTGGGCTCGGTGCCTTCTTCCTCCTGCTCATTCATGGGACGGGGAGTCTCGTGATTCGTGAAGCATACCCATCACTCAACGCCAGCCTAAGCAACGAGAGGCGGTAGCGTCGGGGTGCCCTGAAAGGACAGTCCTGCATTGACTATCATCAGCGTACATATTCAAACTGCGGGATATTGTACTTGGGGCCACGGATGGCTTTCACAAGGTCCAAAAGACACGAGGGACAGAGTATATTGCCCATACTGTCGTAGCTTAAAGCAACCGCGATATCTATGTATACAACGTATTCATACCGTGGAGATATCAGCATTGCAGCGACACAACAAGGGAGGAGGTCAGACTACTCACAAAAATATTGATACTTTCAGTTACGCCCACTCCCGAGGGTTTTTCAGCACCGCCATTAGCTCGCCCTCCCTGCTCTCCGCCTCAGTCCCAAGCTCGCTCATGTACTCCCACCGCGCTGTCTCAGGCAGGCTCATCAAGATGCTCTCGATCCGCGCACCAGGCGTCATCAGCCCGAACTTCGTGCCCCGGTCGTACACCAGGTTGAATTCAACGTACCGCCCACGCCGCAGGAGCTGCCATCGCTTCTCGTGCGCAGTGCTCGGTGTCTTCCAGCGACGTTCCAGGACGGGGATGTACGACGGCACAAACGCGTCGCCCGCATCCCTCACGAACGCAAAGATCTCCTCGGCCGTCTTCGGACGCGCCGCACAGTCTGCGAACCTCTTGTGCGTCTCGCCGCAGAGGTCGTCGAAGAAGCCCCCGATGCCCCGCGACTCCCCGCGGTGCGTGATATGGAAGTACTCGTCGCACCACTTCTTGAACGCGGGGTAGACGTCTGCCCCATGCCCGTCGCACGCACCCTTCAGAGTCCTGTGGAAGTGCACCGCGTCCTCCTCGTACAGGTACGACGGCGTCAGGTCCGCCCCTCCCCCGAACCACCACGCGATGACCTTCCCGGGCCTGCCCTCCGCCGCCTCCTCCTCCGTCGGCGCATCGGTGAGTTCAAAGTAGCGGTAGTTGGCGTGGACGGTGGGCGCGTGGGGGTTGCGCGGGTGGACGACGAGGGAGAGGCCCGCGGCGAAGAAGGGCACGGCGGCCTGGACGTCGGGGATGGTGGAGTGGTCCGCGCGCATCTGCTTGATCGCGGGCGGGGGCAGCATGCCGTGCACGATGGAGACGTTCACCCCGGCCTTCTCGAGCACCGTCTCCTTGTGCGCGACCTCCCCTGCTCCCAGCTCGGGTGCGGGGACGGCGAAGACGCAGGAGACGCCGCGGCCTCCCTCGGCGCGGAGCCAGGAGTCGCGCTTGAATGGGGGGGC
>JAKLMY010000431.1:0-20901 GCA_022814645.1 Ganoderma meredithae | reverse complement strand
GACATGGAGACAATGGAAGCTATTGTACTACTAGACAAGGGACTGGTTACCGTGCAACGGAGTACAAGGAAAACGACATGAGAAGTAAACTGTCCAGGACAGGAAACTTAGGCGCTGAAGTCAGTGCCTGACAAAGCGTTCATGACAAGTTGTAACAGGATGCTGGTGGTTCACAAGGAGCATCCTCTTGGGAGGCAATGCCACTTTGAAACATGCCAGTTTTGGGTTTGTGTGATAGAAGATAAAAGCAGATGCATGGGCTGTAGTATGACCACATATATAAGTTGGAGAACAAGGATTGAATGGGGTGAGATCCCATGAGTGTGTAGATGTGCAAAATATAGTGTTTGCGTAATTTGTTAAGGTAGACATAAAGGGGTTCGATCGCAGCAGCAATGAGAAGGAACCCAGTGGGAGTGGTGCAGAATGTGCCCATGATCCACTGTAGGGTGGTATTCTGGGCAACTACAAGTGGTTTGATGAGAGTCTTGCTGCTGCTCAGTCAAAACCAGACCGGGGCACTATAGGTAAGAATGGAATGAACACACTGATATATAATTTGCATTGTTGGTCGGGAGTAAGGCCACAGACAGATGTCCCCAGCATGTGGTAGGCAAGGGCCGTGACATTGCCTTTGGAGGTGTAGTGTTTGATATGTTCCTTGAAGGATAGCTTGCAGTCAAGCAAGAATTCCAGATGTTTGATGACTAGAGATGGATGGAGTGGGTGTTCTGCATTTCAAAATCCAGTGTTGAAATTGAAGGAGACATTGTCGAAGTCGAAGGGTTGTTGAGGCTTTCAACGTGGGGGAGAGAAGTGGATAAGCTCGTCCTTGTTATGTTCGTGGGTCCATTGTGATCTTTCCAGGGCAGATGATCATTCCTAGGAATTCTACTTCTGTTACTTCAAAGAGGCACTTTTCAATTTTGAGGTAAAGGTTATGTTCTGCTAGTTGTTGTAGGAGTCAGTGGGTTCATTCTTGGTGCATTTTTAGGTCCTTGGAGAAGATGAGGATGTTGTCCATGTAGATGATGAGCCATCCTTCATCGATCATGTCTTCTAAGATCTTGTTCATCATTGCCTGGAAGGTAGCAGGAGAGTTACATAGACTGAAGAACATGACCATGGGTTCGAAAAGTCCATGGTGTGTCTTGAAGGCTGCTTTCCATTGGTCTCCTTCTTTGATGCAGATGTTGTTGTATCCTGCTCACAGATCGAGCTTCGAGAAGATGGTGGCTCCTTCTAGCTGTTTAAGTAGTTCTTTGGGTAGTGGTAAGGGGTAGGTGTTCTTGACAGTTCCTTTGTTTAAGTACCAGTAGTCCTAGCAGGGTCGAAGTCCTCTATCCTTTTTCCCAACAAAGAAGAAAGGGGAGGCTATTAGAGACTTTGACTCATGTATGTATCCTTTCTTCAGGTTTTCTTCAATGAACGCATTCTCAGCTTCTCATTCCTTTGGAGAGAGTGGGTAAAGGCAAACGTTCTTGGAGATGAAGTCTTCTTTGAGGTTGATGGCATGGTGCCAAGATCTAGAAGGAGGAAATCACTCTGCAGCCTTCTTCTTGAATACTGTTCCGAAGTCTCAGTAGGGTTCTGGCAGCATTTTGTCGATGGTTCATTGCAGTTCATCTTGGTGTTGCTCCTGGGCCATGGCGATGGCGGGGTTGATTTTAGCTCATATCTACACATTTCTTGCATAGGAGAATCTGGCTCCTTGTGGTGCATAGAGAATCTTTCTGGTGCGAGGTCTTGGTCAGGTGTGGTGCTGCTCAAAGTCAAAGTGTCATTTAGTAGTTAGGGGGCCCTATATTTGGGCATGTTCCCATGCCATTCTATGATTCTGGGGTCTTTTCCTTCTATTGCTGGCTTGTTTGCTTCTTCTTGGAGGTAAGGAATCAGCATTTCTTGTTCTGCTAGGAAGCGGTTGGTGGCAGTGTCCTCTCTGCTTGCTTCATATATGGTGTTGGGATCCTCCGGTTCTTGAGGTACAGAGACTTCTTCATCTTGGGTTCGTTCCGGGGGGTGGTTGGTTCTCCTGGTTCTCCACTGAACTTGTCTTCATTGGAGAACCATAAGGCCCATAGCTTTTCAGAGGCAGTGAGTTTCACTCTGGCCGGGTCAATGGCCAGGGTTCCTCTTGAAAAGTCGATGACTGTGTTGGTTCACCTGAGCCATGGGAGTCCAAGGATGATGGTTTCTTTTTCTAGTGCTGTGACAAGGAAGTGAAGGTGGTGGCAGTGTTTGGCTATTTTGGTTAGGGTTGTGACACAGTGTCAGATGGTTCTATGTTCGTTGGTGGTTCCATCCGCATTGAAGACCTTGATTGAGTTTGTGAGTTTCTTCAGCAGCAGCTTGTTTTTTGCAGTGAATCAGTAGTCAATGAATGTTTTGGCTGCTCCCAAGTTGATCAGTGCAGGGGGTTTCAATACTTTTGTTTGCAATGATAATGGTAACTTGGGTTCTCATAGATTGTCCTGAGGTACTAGTTGCTACTATATTGTGAATTGTGAGTCGCAGTTCTGACGTCGAGGCAGACCGCTGGATTAAAAACCCTCTTTGATGAGATCAGAGAGGACATCCTTCTTGTCCTCCTGGTTGAGGTCCTTAAGCATAAGCCTCACATGTGTGCTGTGATCAGCTTCTTTGAGGTGGCTGTGGCTGAGCTGGCAGTGGAGCCTTCTGAGTAATTGTCTGACTGATCATCTATAGGGTGGGCTCTGATCCTTGCGGGTTTGTTTTGATGCTTGTCTTCCTTCAGCTTGGGGCAGTCTCTTGAGAGGTGTCCTTGGACATGGCAATTGAAGCACAGTCCACCCACGATGTGTTGGTGTCATTCTTCAGCCATCATTCTGTCAATGTCCATGGTGTTGGGGTCCCTTTTCTTGTGTTCCTGGTGGTAACGTTTACCTCCATAGATGTCCTTCTTCTTTCCCTTGTTTCAGTAGGCTTGTCCTCACAGCCATTGGCTTTCCAGCATGGCTGCCTTCTTATAGAGATTGTCCAGAGTGTCAGACAGGGGCATGTGCACATAGATTTTCTCCCGTAGGCTGTTGTTCAATCCTTCATAGAAAAAGTCCACAGCTATGTCGAAGTCAGTGATTCCGCATTGGGTGATGACTGTGCAGAATTTGACAATGTATTCGTCGACTCCTAGCTTGCCTTGCTGGAGGTTCTTGAGCTCTCTCCTGGCTGATGCCTTGTTGTCTATGTCTCCAAATGATGCATTGATCTTATGCTTGAACTCGGTCCAGGTTCTGTAGCTCATTACTCCTGCTGTGTTCATGTGTTTCATGATCCTTTCTTTGATAAAGGTTGTGGACCATGGTCCTGCAGTGCCTCTGGTCATGAGCATGAGTGCAAAGACTACTTTTTGGACGTCGTCTGGGAACTGGCTAGGGTTGAATGCAAAATAGAGTGCGCATTTCTGGAGCCATTCTTTGGTTTCAGCTCTTTTGCCAGAGAAGGTGGATGGTTGCTTGACCCTAATAGGATAAGGGTCAGAGGAGAGCTTGACCTTATGTTATGATAGGCCTGTGATGGTCACAAGGTCATAACACTAGGAGTCAAGTTGTTGTTGGTATCGAGGGTCAAGAGCTTGTGACTGGTCAAGGGCTAGTTGGCCCAAGAGGTCGAGGATTCAAGGTGAGTGTATAACTAGGTCGAGCTGAGAGACTCTCAGCTTGGATGTCACTCCTTATATACATGTGGAGAACAATAGCAACTCGAACAAT
Organism: Ganoderma meredithae; assembly: GCA_022814645.1. Taxonomy (NCBI): domain Eukaryota; kingdom Fungi; phylum Basidiomycota; class Agaricomycetes; order Polyporales; family Polyporaceae; genus Ganoderma; species Ganoderma meredithae. The sequence goes on along the minus strand of JAKLMY010000431.1, from coordinate 17,173 downwards.
AAGGAAGAGGACAATAAGTAACCAACAGTCCAGTATGGCTAAGTATAGCTGGGGCCAGGGTACAGTAAGTGATTCATGCAGTAATAGATGAAGAGGCCGTGCTTGAGGCTGAGTCCATGGCAGTGATAGTAATACAACACAAGAAAGGATAAACTGAGATAGCAATCCGAACGCCGCGCACCATTACTAATGTGACCGTCACCATTGTGTTGCGTAACATCTCCTCAAGAAATAACACTGCACCCACTCTTGATGCACTGAACATCTGACAAAGAAGGTAACAAATGTGGGCATGTGTGGTGCTGCCTGAAGGAACCAGTCGCCGCTCAGTGGGCACTCATCGGGTCAAGAGCGGACATGTTGTTTTTTCTTGAAGAGAACTTGATATGTTGGCAAATGTTTTGTAGTGAGTGAAACTTGAAGTTCTAATGGATTCTAAATGTTGAAGGGAATCTTGGCTTTTGTCTGATGTTTTATCAGGTGCGAAACTCCAACTTTGACCAAGTAATAAACTTTCATTTGAACTCTAAGTTCTGAACGATGTTTGGCGTATGGTAGAACGTGACGTTCTGGGTGACATTGTGCATCAGTACTTCCCCGAATGTCTTAGTTGCTTACCCGTCTTAATGCCTCTTAGTGCCTAAAGTGCCTGTGAGGTGTTTTCCCCATTATTCGAGACCCTGGCCATAATTTGGGCTGACACTTTGTACGGACATTCGCCTGAACGTTGCAAACCACTCTGCCAAATTTCACAGCTATCTGATAACTTTTGGCTGAGGACTAGCACAACCGGTCAGAAAGGTCTTAGCTCAGCCTAGTAGGTGGGTGCTTGTGGCTATACTCTTAGTACTTACCCAGCTTAGTAGCCCGAATAAGAGGCATCAAGAGGCAATAAGAGGCATCAAGAGGCTTAAGCTACTCGGGGAAGTACTGATGTGATCGGGTCGGAATGGCAGCCGAAACGGGAAGTTTCCGCGAGAGTTCGGAGCACTGACAAACTTTAGTTGCTATCTACGGCAAAATCACGCACAAAACGTGACATTCTACATCGTCATTATTCCTTCCATTCTGACCGCCTTCAAACACTGTAATTCCCCGCGTGTCAATCACAGCCAATACAGACACCTCTTAGTGACTGCATTCCCATCGACGGACATATCCCAACATCAGAAACTCCACCAGAATCTCCGCTCCGTCCCCAGCAATATTGCTGTCCTCCGCGAACCAATCTCGCTTGCTAGCCTTGAGAATCTGACTGGCCTACCACGCGATGACATCTGCCAAGTGCTCGATCGCCTTGACGCGGTCATGCTACTTATTTGACAAGGAACGACCGGACGAGAAGGCCCACACACGAAGCCATCCCACATTCTCCGAGTTCCTTCTCGACAGGAATCGGTGCCTGAATAAGTCGTACTACGGCCTCCCGCGCCACCACCATTCGCGGCTCGTCGTGCAGTGCATAGGCGTGCTGCCGTCTCTCGACGTGAACATCCTCCAGTTGCCAGGCCGGAAGGCTCTGAAGGCCACGATTCCTGACTTGGCGGAGCGACTGCAAAAGCACGTCCCCCGAACACGTGCAGTACGCGTGTGTGCGCACCTGGGCAGCGCACTTGGGGGGGGCCTCTTGCCCTATGAAGGCGAACAGGCCCGGCCCAGGGAGAAGACAACGGCCCAATGCGTCTGTTGGAAGATTGGCAAAGCCCTGGTGGATTTCACCGGAAGCAGCACGCCGACGAAGGGCCGAGGCGTCGGTGGTGATGACAACAGTCCTGTGCTTCCGACATTCTCGAAGCTCCGGGCGTGGGTGGAGATTATGGCGTACATGGGCAGGCTCGATACCGTCACAGAGGCGCTGCGCGTTGCTCAAAAACATATCAAGGTGTGTGTTTGCATGTTCTTGAACACCCACCGTGACAAGCTGACACTTGCTTATACGTAGGGCAGATCGGGTTATGAAGAAGGGATGTCGCAGTTGGCGGAGACCGAGAAGCTTGGGGACAAACACTATTTGAAGATCGAGAAGTGCCCGTACGAGGTCCACGAGGTCTCATTTTCTCCGTAGCTACCTAGGGAAATGTTGGAAGAACCATCAGATAGAACTGTACAAATACATGCGACCATTCGTCAGAGGTCCGGAATAATGCGTCCGCTGAGAATCGACATCGCTGGGGGATCAATGGAGGGCGGTTGAGAAATGTACCAGAGTGTAGGTGGAGATTAAGGTGTGGTGAGCGCATACCGTAGCTGAACCATATGCCCCAGTATGCGACAAATGCGCGTGCTAGGAATTGCGGCCGATGTCAATGTGTTTTTGTTCACGAACTCAGATAACGCAGAACAGACATTAGACCCTGAAAGTCTGAAACGGGCTCGTCCGTTCATGATGGCGTTCACAAGAGATCAACGATAAATTCTAGCACTGGCAGTGGACGCGGGTGAGCATCGGGGGCATTGCGCAACTGGCAGATGGCGCGAGGCAGAGGCAGATCCAGAGACGGGGCTAGCGGGGCCGTTGTGGGGTTTCGCGACCTCCCTTGAGAGACCTCGCACGGTACGGGCCCGTTCATATCCACCGCAGGCAGCGGACAGCATAGTTGCAGCAGACCAACAGAAACACATACATATTCTCAGGCGCCGAGCAGCCCGGTCTGCGAAGTCTCGCACAAGGATCTAAAGGTGTGACTAGTCTGCGAGTCCGTCGGGTATTAGCTTGGTGTTAGGAGTGAGGTCGCACACGCACGTCTTACCAACGAGAAATGGAGTCCAAAGGCTCGGTATGGCGTGTATGAACTGGGTTCGATCCAGGGTCTATGAATTCAGCGCGGTACCTGTATGCGGTGGACGCTCGAAGCAAGCGCAGCAGTCTATCCACAGAGCATAGATGAATCGCCCTCCAGCACTATTGAAAGCGAAGGCGTCCACCGTGAAATGAGGCCATCTGGGGTGGAAAACTTAAGACGTACCTCGCCCCAAGTACGTAGTATTGTGGATTGACGGCCAAAATAGTCGGTGAAATTGATAACTAGCAGCAAGAAGCGAAATCTACATACAGCAGAGGGGAACAAGACGGGAGGGAAGAGAGAGAACGATTTGAAGTTCGCAACGCTGCGCGCTAATTCGAGGGCCCGGGAATCCTTGGCCCGAGCCACATAGACCCGATGATCCAGGGGTGGCGACAAATTCTCGACGAGTGCCTAATGCCAAGCATGTACAGGTGTATCCAGTATATATGCATCCTCTGTCAATGGGAGAAAACTCTCGTGTTCCAACGGGGCAAAACGATTCTTGTTAGGTAGTCGAACCCCGCTTTCGCGCGCAGGGGACATGACAGGCGCGTGTGCTAACCGTTACACTAATAGAGACATGAGCCGCCAAGCTTACCTTAGAACTATCATAGCAATAGCTAACGAATGTCCTCATTCACACTCATCGTGCTTGGTGCCTGCAGGGATCTTGTGTCTGCTCAGCCAGGCCCAGGGACGGCCTCGTTGTACGCTGCCACCTCCCCCGTCTTCCGCCTGCTCTATGTATCCCTAGACTACCCATCTTCCTTCAACTCCTTCCATGTCTTCGGATTCTGAATCTCTCCAGTCACAACTCAGTCAAGGTCTCCTCGTCAAGCATCCCGAGTTCTGGTTCTCCGACGGCTCCCTCATCCTCTGCGCCCAGTCCACCCTCTTCCGTGTACACATCTCTCAGCTGTGCCGCAAGTCTGTCTTCTTCCGTGATCTCTTCTCTCTCCCCCAACCATCCCAATCCGACCCCTCCGAGCGACGACTCGAAGGCTGCCCCGTCCTGGACCTGCACGATTCCCCGGAGGATGTTGCAAACCTGGTCAAGGTTATATATGATGGCCCGTACGTCTCTTTTCTTTCCTTCTGCTCCTTTGTTCTGCGGCGTATGCCTTGCCTTCCTCCGTGCCCGATGCCCCCAAGTCCCCCGTTTTATCCGCCTTTCACTCCGCGCCACAGGGAAACTCGGCCGAGCATCTGTGCGTGTCGCGTGGCTTTCCTGTGTTGCTGCACTATCGCGGCAGAGCTATCCTGCGTTCCGATCATGCTATCAGTCGATTAACAGGAGCCCTTTATGCCCGGGAGCCTCGAACGTATCTTTGAAGGTTCTGGCGCGAGTTCTCCTGCGACCGCTCAATCATTTCTATGCTGGCCAATTTGGTTTCTCAAGCCTGGTTGTCTTTTCATGCCGAACTTTCGTCGGGGGAGCAATATCTAGCTCTGATGTCTCCGAAGACTCATTGACTATGCTCAGCGCGTTCATCATGTCCGTCACAACAGCTCGCAACGCGACCTGTAATCCTGCGGCCCGAAGCATGGAGCATCGACGGTTAGAGCCGGCGTCGGGCTGCCCAACCTCCCGTTAGCTCCTCTAGACTCCACTTCATGATCGGTACTGGAGGGAGCTGGAGGCCGGAGGAGGGAGGCAGGAGCTCCAATGTATTCGGAGATGGAGTTGTTACCCATCGCTTGCCTCGAACTATCCTGGCGGTCGCGATGCGTTGAAAACTCCTTTCTTCTCCATTGTTGGCTACCCTCTGGTAGTTTCCAGACCAAACCCCCTTGGAACACGTCCAAGCAAAGCAGCGAGTGGCCCGTTGTCGCCCAATAGGGCGCATATGTCTGCTGCCTTCGAGGTCTGTCACCACTGCGAGTGGCATCCCAGTATGGATATACGCGGCGGGGTGGAGAAATCGCGCCCTTCTCTTGTCCGTTAGGGCAGCATGAGATCTGTATATGAAGCAAAGTTATTGTCGCCCCCTAGCCTCTCTGAAGTTGCCAGATGTGGCTAGAGGTGTCTACCCAGATTCTGTGCATTTCCAATCACTTGCCATGCACTCTTGCTCGCGATCTCGATGTGACCCTTCGACTTCTTATCGGTCGCATCGTTCGTGGTGGGCATATGTCCCTCCGAGACTGTGTGCCCAGGTTTCGCGCTGATTTTCATTTTCTGCCTCTTCCGCCTGGCTGTTTGCTTTACTCGGTTGCAGCGGATGCGTACCGAGGGAGCATTGAACTCACACTGTGACGTACTGCCCGTCATCACTTCTCTTGATGCAGGCTTGGTACGGACGCAGAACTCGCCTCGTGCGATGGCCGGATTGCGAGACACTGGCGTGCGTGTCGTGTCGCGAGTCTCGGTGGCTTTACCCATCTTTGCGACGCATACCAGACATTTTATCATCTCTCGTTGTTTTCCCTTTTCTAATACGAAGACAGTCTAATACTTGGTTATGAGATCCCCATCTCCGCCAGTATTGAAATGCAGTGGTGCAAGCCCTGCTTCATGGCGCCATCCACAAGAGGCTCCTGTGTAGCCAAGACTGTGCGTGCCAGTCTTCTACTGGCGCTTTGCTGGCACTAGTAGCTCTTCGTGCTACCATTGAGATAACGCACCGAGAGCCTTCACTGAGGTGCTAGTCGTATTCAGGCTTTACTCGTACGCGGTACCAGCTCCTTGTGGGAGAAACGTTGACATGTTGCGTCGTGAACGAAGGTTTAGAGCTAGGTCCTTGGCTCTGCCTCCCGCCTGCGTGACATTCATGAGATGGAGGTGGCGTTCTTTCTTCCTCGCTGTACGTTCTGCTTGAATGAATATTTTCCTTCTTTTTCCTTCTGTCATCCCTCGATTCACGACGCATATGCTAACTTGCTCCACGAAACAGTAATTTCGGCAGCAATGACCGCCGCGACTTCGTAGCCTCGTCTGGCGTCCTCCGTCTGTCAAGTAAATATCTCATCGAGGAAAGCACTCGGCAGAAAGCCCTGGCGCACATCCACACGGCATGGCCGTCCACCCTCAAGGGCTGGGATGTGCGCGAGGACGTCGCGCGGGCGCACGAAGTAGAGACCGGACAGCCACGCGGCACCCGATATCCCCACCCCATCGTTCGTACCATCTCCCCACCCCATCCCTCTTCTCGCTCACCAGTGCTCTCAGGCCGTGATCAACCTCGCGCGCGAGATCGGCGCGGACGACCTCCTTCCCGCGGCCTTCTACGAGCTCTCACGCCACAGCTTCGCGCAGATCTTCGAGCCCGCCCCGGGCAGCGCGCTCGACCCGCGCGACCCGCACTGCGTGCCCTCGCTCTCGCACACGCTGTCCCCGGGCGACCTGCAGCGGCTCGCGCTGGGCAAGGAGGCCGCGCAGCACGCCGTGACCGCGCTCATCCAGAACATGGAGCACGCGGCGTCGGACCACCAGGCGCACCGGCGGCAGCGCTCGGGCCAGCACGCGATCGCGACCGGGGTGCTCGGCATGCCCGGGCTCGCGGGCGGGCTGGGGATGGGGATGGGTGGGGGAAACCGCAACGGGGCAGCGGCGCGGCGGGCGGTGTGCGTGACGCCCGCGGCGTGCCGGAAGGACCTGGAGGAGCTGGTGGAGCTGGCGACGCAGCACTACCTGTTCGACCGGGAGCGGGGGTGCGCGGACCCGCTGTACGTCGCGGAGGAGCTGGGGCAGCTGAAGAGCGCCGAGTTCGCGGACTGCGCGGCGTGTGCGCACGCGCTGGAGGCGTGGGCGGCGCGCGAGCGGGAGCGGCTGTGGCGGACGATTCCCGAGTGGTTTCGGCTGCGGTGAGCTTGAGGGGGGGCGTGCTGTCTCTGCTCGTACTAATATCCTAGGTGATGCGTTGCGTGCTTGGTGGATCTTGCTGTCGATGTCGACGAGGGGTCGCGTCTGGTGTTCCCCGTGTATTTAATGTATGGATACGGACATTTAGTACAGCCAGAGCAAGCTTGTATTGGAGCCAGACTGAAATCTGCCGAGTACAGTGCATGTATGACGGGAGTCCAACCTCACGTTCCTGAACAGTAGTGCATCGAGCACCACACGTTCGGTATCTCACTCGTCACTCGATCCCCTTCTTCGCGAAGAACCGGTGCAAACCCTGGGCCTGAGTGCGCCAGACGGGCTGTCCGAGCTCGATCAGCCGGTCGAGGTACCTCCCCAGTATCTCCTCCGTGGATACGATGAAGTCGAGGTCGTCACAGGACATCCGCCTCCCGTGTCCGGTCGGCCCTCCCCACCGAAGCGCAGACCAGAGCTGCCTCAGCCAAGTGAGGTAGCGCGCCTTGAGTTCCGTGAGGGCTGGAGTACGGCGACAGGCCCCCTTGGCGACCACGTAGAATGTCCCGCGGTACGCGTGCATGGTGCGCGGCTTGTATACCGCGAGCTCGTCCGACAGCTGGTCGAGGAGGTAGAGGATGTGCGTGGCCGGGAAGGCCTCGAGGTGGGATAGTCTCGTCAATATCGTGCCTCCCGGACGGACGCGTTCCAGTGCGACAACGAGGTGTGCGATGTGGAGAGAGTCGCGATACAGGACGTGGGCTTCCCTTGCGTCGTCAAGCCTCCCTTGGACAGGCGAAACGTAGGTTCGAAGGGCGTGCCCGTCGACGATAACGAGCTGGAATCGCTCGAGCATCGCGTCGGGGAGCCTGTCGGGCGATCGTGGCGTCCCAGGGATTCTCGGCGCGAGGTTGTACGCCAAAAGGTCCTTCTCGACGAACCGGTAGCGAGGACGAAGGTACTCTTCGAGCATGAACGAATGGCCGCCTGACAAGACCGGGAGGGAGAGCCCGACACCTCGCGCCACACGTCGTTTGTTCAGGGTAAACGAACTGAAGCCGCCTGGGCAGCAACTGGCATGCACGGCACCAACGGACGAGCAAACGATCAGATGGCCAGACATTGACGATCAGGGAAGGTATAGAGCGACGTTACCAGACGTCGAGAAACTCAAACGGCGTGCCCTGACTAGGGAGGATGCTGACCGCGTCGTCCATCTCCTTCATGCCCTTCTTCATCATCTCAAACCAGAACACCTCCGAAGCGTGAGTTGACTGATCAGCGACCTTGCGCTGAGTCTGGAAGTGGCCGTCCAGGCCTTCGTCTCTCCACCCCTGCAAAGCACACAGGCGGTGAGCGGAGAGCGTTTTCTCCCAAGAACTTGCGCACTCGCCTTCCTCCTGAGCTCGTGCAGTTCAGCGAGCTCAGGAACTTGTCGCCGTTTCAAAATGGTGAGGGCGGCGGCGTTCTCGTCAAGCGGAGGAGCAGTGTACTCGTATGCAAGGGGACGGGACATGGCCAGGGTCGCGATACGATACCTCAGGCATCCGCAGCACCCCGCTTCGCTTTTATTCATGTGCGTCTGTTAAGCTTCTGAGAGCGACGAGCCAGCTAATTTGGCGGATTTTGCCAGGACGGACCAAGACCCTCTCACTGAATGGCCTGAGCGACCAGGGCTACCGCAGCACACCACACAGCGGACCAGCCTCCCTACTATTTGAATCGAAGAGACAGCATCGAATGATACATAGCCTGCCGCTTCATGACGATCAATAGCCGGAACTCACTCAACGAAGCTCGTACTCACTTATAGAACCGTAAACGTCACCGGATTCCCGTCGCTATCCACGAGCACGGATCCAAACTCGCGCTCGATGGGGGTACGCCCGTCCTGCCGAATCGTAGAACGGTGCACGTCGTCCGGACACTCCTCGATCTCCTTATAGTGATCCACCACCAGCTGTCTCCCCTCGTCCAGCAGCGCACGAGTCGATCCGCGGCGCTGGATTCGAGAATCCCCGTCAGCATCCATGGACATCCGACGCACGCGTACGGGAAGCAGAAACGGCACTCATACGCACCTCCTGCCAATCGCGCGCCGAAGCCAGCGCCACCGTCGCGACGTCGAGCCGGCCAAGGTACCCCAGCGTCTCGAGCCACACCAGCATCCTCCCCGCCGCGAACTCGCTGAGCGCCCTCCCCAACTCGGCCGTCTGCGTCTTCTCCGCCTTCGCGAGGTGCGCCGCCCAATGCACACACGCGTAGCGCACGTGCTGCGGTACGTGCTCCCTCACCCGATGCGCGAGGTCGGGCACCGCCGCGAGGTGCACCACCGGGTCCTCGAGCCTGACCACGTTGCGCTCGAGTGACATCAAAACTTTCAGGCACCCCTCCGCGAGGCGCGCGTGCTGCCGCCGCACGTCGACGAGGTACAGCGGGTTCGTGCACCGCACAGGGTCGACGAGGAACTGCGCGAAGCTCGCGTGCACCGGGCGGAACGCCTCGTCTGTCCTCTCGCGATCGAAGAGGACGACCGCGCGGAGCTGGTATAGCACGGACACCGAGTCCGCAGAGGGAATCGACCCAGACGTGAGCGCCTCGAGTGCGCGCGGGGAGAGCTGGTCGCGGAGGAGCGCGATGCACCCGAGGACGGCATCGACGCGCGCGTGGAGGGCCGGCTGGCGCTCCATGTGGATTGGGGGGAACGCGGTCTCGAGGACGGTCAGGTAGAGGTCGTCGAGCGGGCCGAGGGGCACGTCGGGCACGGCGGCACCATCGTCGAGCAGCTGGCCTAGGCGCTCTTCGAAGTGGTCCGGGTAGCTGTCCAGGAAGTCCATCGCGGTGCGCGCGTACACGAAGAGGCCGTCGGCACGCTGCGCGAGACGGGCGACGAGGTCGGGCTGCTTGTCGAGGAGTGCTTCACCTGACGCGCTTTGCGAGAGCCTGTCGCGGAGGAAGAGGGAGATGTCGTGGGTGACGGACGCTGGGGACAGGTTGTGGAGCGAGATCTTGTGCACGTCGGCGGAGGCCTTGGATAGGGCGTGTTCTACGACGTGCTCGGGACGGGAAGTGAGGAAGACCCGGAGCGGGAACGGCGCGTACTGGACGCAGGAAATTAGGATACGCAAGAGTTTGGGGACCAGCTCCGCGGTGTGATCCGTGCATTCGTCGACCGCATCAACGACGAGGAAGACTGTCGGATGCCCGCTGTCGATCTGGCCGACGGGCTTTTCGATCAGGTTTGCACCCTCGTACTTCATCTGCTGGTGCTTCCCGCGCTTCAGGTGCTCTCGAGCAGCGTTGACGATAGGTTTTCGGAGGGCATCCTGAGCATGCGCCAGCTGATACGCGAGGGTGGGGAAGAACAGACGCGTCGAGGACAGCTCTGCGACCCCGCGGACGAAGAAGAACGATGCGCCGTAACTGCCGCAGTCGTCCAGACGTCGAGCGAACTCGGAGGCAATCGTCGACTTTCCGGTTCCAACACCGCCAGTGAGGACGCAGATGGACTTGGTCGACAAGTCTGTTTGTCCTTCAGCCCAGGCATTGAGCTCCAAAAACAGCTCCGAGCGGGTGCCTGGGAGGAAGTTTCCCTTCTGCGTGTTGATAGAGGCGCGGTAGCTGGCGTCAGCGTGGGGTAAGGCTTCCAGCACTTTATCGTCCACTGGTTGTTACGCGTCAACACGACGAAGCCTCATGGAACAGACATATACTACTCACTATCCTCCTCTCGCGCCGCCGCCGATCGCTACAAGACTGTGAGCAACGACGCGTCAACAAATTCGAATGCAGCGCACCTCTACCGCTTGTATGGCTTCTTCCACCTTGTCCCCGACCACAGCCAGATTTTGCAAGACCTCGTTAATGAGCCCCTCGATGGCGATTTGACACTTGATCTAGAAGCGGATATTGATATAAATGTTCGCAGGTGTGCCCCACGCTCGACGTATACGATACTCGATACTCACGTTGAAGTACTTGAGGGCATTCGCGACGCCGGCTTGAAGTTCCTTGAGCGTGTCGGCATCTCGAGAGCTGTGGAAACATCGGAGAAAGAATGGTCCCTTGTACAGGTCATCTGCTCGGGTCTTCAGTTCATTGAGTTGCCTGTATGGGCCACCAAGTCAAATCGAAAAACGACGTTGAACACCGAGAGACATACTCGCAAAGCTTAGCGACCCGGTTCGAGAGCTGCGAATGTTGCAGGCGGTCCTGCAGAGCGCAGCGTCGCGGATCACTGGCGGGATACTGGCTGATGCGCGCTTCCGTCATCTGCCTGGTGCTCTCGATGGCATTTACCAACTGCGAAATCTCGCGCGAGAGCTCTTCGAGGCCTTCGTGAGTCGTTCGCACCTCCTATGAAAAGCCTATGAACCAAAAACGTGTACAAGATTTTGCACATCGACGTACTTCAACCCTGTCTATGAGCGCGATCAGCACGTCCGCAACCGGCGCCAGGCCGGGGATGGGGCACCCCTCGAGTGCAGATTTGCCGACCTCGAGGACTGTCTTGGCGCCGGAAAGCACGTCGTATATGCGCTCATTATGAGCCAGAGACGAGAAGCATTTCATCGCGGAAGCCTGAAGAGTTAGAACGAGGGCACGAAAACACGAATGTAGGCGGACATGCTGTAGACGTTCGCACACGTCACAGAGCAAGAAATATGGTGAATCGTCGACACGGGCAATGCGTCCGGCACTGTGCGATTGCAATATCTAGACAGTGAAGATCAGAGACACCACTTGCACTGCACAGCGACACTGCAGTTCATCGTGGGTACCTTTGACACAAAAATTGCAAGCATGGAAGCATACCTGCCACGCCAACTGTCATCCCCAGCGTAAGCGGTACCGCGTCCCAAATATCGCCGGACCAAACACGACACGTACACGTTGCAGCGTACCGTCTACCTTCCCAGATACGTGTCATAGCATCGGCCTCGTTGTGGCCTCATACCCCGTGTCCTATGTATAATGCAATGCCTGCTGTATACGGTCAAATACGCTCTCCGATGGATAACATGACGAGCTTCGGGAACGCACCGCACAGCAACTTGACCCCTTCCCAGTGAACAAGTGACACACTCGGCACCCACGTCTCAAGCGCGTGCTCGTGGGTCGGATCAGATCTTCTCCTTCATCACCCCTTGCCTGGGCACTCCTCGATAACCTGGGAATCATAGAGTCTCCGCTGGCAGGATCAAAGGCAACACAATGAGCCAGGTATCTTGGATCATGTGAGTCCGTTCAAGCTTTCAGGCTCCAAAAGGCAATGCAGCAACATTACGAGCCTACTTCGGTATCGAAGATCTCAGTAATGACCTGTTTGCTGTGGAGGTAGACATCGACGTCGGAGTAGTGAGACCCAATCGATATTAAAAGGGTCAAGCAGACAGCTGGCCGCCCTGGTCATCATGAGGGTTGCGAAGTGAAGGTGAGAATTATCGCGAAGTTCACGTCGCTTACCTTCATTGTTGAGATTCCGTCGTACACCAATCTCGAATCCCCCATCCCACGGCGTCGTCGGTTCCGGCCATCCAGTGTGCGGTTTCCCCTCGCTCCTCAAGATGCTGAGCCACGCGCCTTTTCAGAGGCCTGATCGACGGCCATTTTGCCGAGCTCTATAAGTTTGAAGCTACCCGACCGTTGTTCACAAACATACTAAACATTCCAGGCATAGAATCTTCATGGTTCGAGGTGATAAGGAACGTCCGAGTGACAGTATAAGGGCAAGAAGTCGAAGGTGCAGAACAAGCGTTCAAGTTAACGCCCGGTCCACCGGAGCTTGATCTTTGAAGCTCCGAAAACGCCTTATTCTAGATGGCAGCAGAAGTTGTAAACCTTATATTCACGCTCCGACCACTCCGCCTCATCTCAATGCGACGACGCTTGTTTCCGCCTCCCGGCTGCCTTGCCTTCTGCCATGTCTGTCCGAACTGCTCCCTCCAGTTCAAGTCCGCCGTGATACTCTGGCCACGTTTACAAGGTGTGCACTTAGTTTTTTTTCGGATGATTCAGCGCAGCCGTGCTTACGGTCGATTCTCTTAGCGCTTTTTAGGGTGCGCAACTGAAAGGGGGCTGGCCAAGGGCAGGCGGTTTTTTTCACCAGTAGTCAGTCGTACTGGGTGCGTTTTATATCGGCTTAGGCCTTATCACGTTCCACGTCGATAGAAATTTCAGCGAGAGATGACTGAACTCGACGTCTGCCTCTACCAACCCGCCGAGTCGTCTCGCTAGCCTGCACACGGGTAAGCATGAGACATCTCAGGCTCGACTGTCCATATATGCTGATAACTTGAACTTCTAATCTCTTCTTGACTTAAAATCAAAGGGCAATTCATCTGGCAGCAAGCGCATACACTACCAGCAGTGTCAGACGTAGTACGCTAACGACCAGGAAAATCACAGGTTCTGCGTGCGAGTGTCGATAGACCTTCGCGGCTACGCAGGTAGTACCTGGACTCACCTGGATTCATTCCATGGTCGAGTTTCCAGGACGGCTTCCGCAGGTCTTGAAAACGCGCACTCCTTGGCGAAATCTGCCTGAACCTCAGCTGCCACACTCAATTTGGAGATGAACGCAGTGCATTCTTGCATAACTTGAGGGCCGACAACCCCGCCCTCAAGACAATGTACATAGCTTCATCGCATCAAAGCCAGCCGGGCATAGGTCGCAGCTTCGCAGAACACATTCAACCGCTTTGAATGGGAGCATGCAGCTGAATTTAGTAGTGTCTCGACGACTAGGCTCTCACTGTCTGAGCTGCGGAACGACCTCCGTCGTTTACGAACTTCAGGTGAGTATTATCATTACTTGTAAGTTCCTGTATGAGTCTAATCGATTCATTGCCAAAGCCAAAGCTTTGGATGACCGCATGTGGTGAATATGTGAATGCCGAGGGTCGGTGGCCAAATACAAGGTACAAACAAACATTAGCGCTCATTCAGGCACTCGCCTCGGGAATGTACGTACTCAACACCAACCTGTCGCTTAAAGTCCCGGACTTAGCACGCACAAAAGAACTTTTTTGTGCAGATCCAATAGACACACCGTCGCTGTGCTCGGGCGAAGGGACAAGGGAATCAATTGGGGAAACCTGTCCCATCCCGAGACTACAGTACAAAGAGCGGTATCCGAGTCTGGGCTTCTGCTGGTCCGCATGGAAACGGGGAATTCCCATCCCCGCGTCCATGGCCCATGGGCCCGCAATCGCCTCCGAACCGAGAATTGGTATTGCTGAGCGAAGCAAAGCATGCGGGCGAGAAGCGCAGAACGCTGGGGCCGGTGCTGGCCGGTGTCATTCTTGTCCGCTTCTTATAAACTGCGTCTGGTGCGGCCTGATTCACGTCCCATTCCCCCTCTCCCGCTCAGTCCCACTTCTCTCTGTGCTCGAGCAGTGCTCCGACCCTTGTCCTTCCCTCGTTGATCGCTCTTTGCTTCACGCTCAGCTCGACGCTCTCTTCTCTTCTGGTCGTGACAAACACTAGCTTGCCTACGCCTTCCTCTCCTATCAGCACTGCTAAAGTTCGAGTCCATCATGGTCCAGCTCTCTTCAGCTCTACTTCTCACTGTCTCTGTCCTCACCCTCCATGCTCGCGGCGCCCCCATTTACAAGCGCATCGCGCAGGTCATCGCAGACTCGACAGCGCTCTGGGAGAAAGCTTGTGTAAGTCCCCTCCCTTCCTCCTGACATGCAGTACGACGTTGGGCTGCTGCGCTGGTTGCTTCGGGGAGTTACTTCAAGGGTATCGTAAAGTGGCGATTCCACTCTTGATGAGCACCGCACTCTTGAGGGCCGAAGACGCTTCGCCCCTGCTCACTTCGCCCCCGCTCGCTTCGCCTCTTGTCACTTGAAGTCGCCGTCCATGAACGGGCGCTACAAACTGTGAATACAGTATGGCCCATCAGGACACATACCAGAACCTGGGATAGTCGGGCCGTACTCGAGTCTGAGAATGCTTTGGTCCAAGCGACCTCCGAGTCGTCAGCTTTGATTATTTGCCCCTGAAGTACAACACCAAAGCTAGTTCGACAGGTTCCGAACCGTGAGAAACGAGGATTGACTTCAATTTCTTCCCACAGCTCGCGGCGGGTGGCGCCGAACAGTGCAATCCCGTCTCTGTGACTGCTTTCACAACGCTCCTCATCGCCGCCGGACCCTGCGAGCAGCAGGACTCGGCGGACGCGATGATCGACCTCGCGAAGACGCTCGATAACGATGCGGACATGATCAAGTTCGCGCAGCTCTTCGCGCAGCAGCCGCGCAACACAGTATGTCCTTCCCTTCTCTCCGATCACGCTTTCCACTAAACGCCCCGTACTTTCCATGGCACAGCCCAACTCACTCGCAGTACCGTACTGCCAGGCCGCCCCGAAGAACTCTGAGCTCGACGGGCTCTTCCAGTGCCAGTTCCAAGGCGCTGATCAACAGACGTTTGTCGGCGGCCTCGCACTCGGCGCCACAGGCACGATCCCCTTCGGCCTCTCTGCGCCCCTCTCGCCCCTCGGTGCCTGTCCCGCGAACCCCACTGGGCCCATCGCTGACGGCACGCAGCTCACCGACATCACGCAGGACCCCGGCCTCGATAACGTCCCGAGCGAATTGGATTGCAGCGACGACTCTGAGGACTCGTCGTCGACCGCCGCCACCACCGCGACTAGCACTGCAGCAGCCGCTACCAGCACGAAGACTTCCGCGGCAACGACTACCGCCGCCGCCGCCGCTGCTTCCTCCACCTCCACCTCCACTTCGTCCTCCTCGAACTTCCAGCTACAAAACGCACTTGACGCCCAGAAGCTCAACGCGCAGTTCGCCACTCTCACTTCGGACGCCACGTGCAACGACGGCGACCAGGCGTGCATCGACGGCGGGTTCGCGATGTGCGTGAGCGGCAAGTTCGTGAGCATGGGCTGCGCGGCGACGACGCAGTGTTTCGCGCTGCCGCTCGTCAACAAGGCCGGTACGTCGCTCGCATGCACGACGCAGGAGGATGCGGCGGCGCGCATCGCTGCACCTGGCGCGGCGGGAGGTATCACCGGGAGCGACTTAGTTTCGCGCACAGAGTGTGAGGGGCGCTCGGCTCGAGCGCGGGGTCCCTTTGTCGCGGGGTGACGAAGGGTGTGAGCTCTGAGCCATTACGTAGGCTCCTGCTTTTTATTTGCTTTTTATGGGTTTCTTTCGTGGGTTCTGGGAACGCAAACAATGTCACTGTATCGTTAGATTTGTTATACACTTTATTCTCAGACGGTCTGGGGTCTAGTCATCACCACCGCACCATAAGTTCCGTACTGGAAATGCACACTGTTATCTCCATTTTCGCTCAGCTATAGGTGAGGACTCTACTCAGCGTCATCGGAACGTGGGGTAAGTTAGAAGTGCTTCGCGACGCTCTAACCTGGAAAATGGCTAGATGTCTCCAAAAAGGACAATACAACAAGTTCGCCTCAATCGTCCCAGTCAGATACCACAGACTCCTCCCCATCCCCGTCCTCATCAGAGCTCGTCGTCGAGTTCCCCACACCAAACCTACTATACCCCGGATAAACGAACCCCTCAAGCTGGTCCCCGACGTGATCCTTCTTCGGCCAAAGAACCCGGCCCCTGATAAAGCTGAACAACAGGTTTTCCACGTACGCATGGGTCGCCAGCCTAGCCGATCTCGCCTGCTCTTCGGCCGACGGCTCAGGCGGCTCAGGCGGTGCCCGGCCAAGGACCACTTCTGTAACTTTGGGGGGCGTGCGTCGCGGTCTGCCGCCGAACAACTCCCGGATCCTGAGCAGCGAGTGCACCGCCTTGGCTTCAGATTCTTTATCTGCTGTGGTCGGGGTAGCAGTATCGATGTTCGAGTCGCGAGGGGGTTCAGGGGGCCGGAGCTTGCGCACCTTGCACGCATCATTGTACTTTCTGACGGCGTAGTGCGCCTTGAAGTGGTCGAGGAGGACCAAGATGAGGTGGTTGAGGGGACTGGGGGGATGGGAGGCGTCGACCAGAGGCTCGTCGTGCTCGTCCGACCCAGAGTTTGGGTGTTGGGGATCTGGGAGGAACGCGATAGGCTTCCGACAGAATGCCAACCGACCGTCGTACACGATGTTACCCTTCACTATCGGGCACATGGGTCTGCCGTCCTCGTCCCTCCCCTGGGACTCGAAGTAGGCATCGATGAAAATGCCCGGCCCCCGGTTCGGTAGGGTGCTGCGGAGGTACCGGATGGCGAGATAGAGGAGGACGTGGAAGAAGGACTCGAGCTCGTCTGCGATCGATATCGGGAGGTTGGGGTTCTGAATTGCGTACACGGACATGAAGTACCAGGTGCCCTGCCAGATGAAGAGGTGCTCGTCAGCGAACAACCCATAGACTTCGGTTAAACACAAAATACTTACCGCCCGTTGTTTGAGCCGACGCCCCGACTGAGACATCTCGTCCACATCCGGGCATTTCTTCGCAAGCTCCCAGTCGCCCAATACGCCGCACCACAACACCCAGGTCTTCTCTCCTTTCGTACGCCTCTTGCTAGCCACGACGTGGACCATGGGCAGGATCAAGATGTTACCAGTGCTGATGTCGCAATGGAGCATGTTGCACCATTCAGC
>JAKLMY010000430.1:0-20979 GCA_022814645.1 Ganoderma meredithae | reverse complement strand
ATATGTGGTCAAAGTCCTCGACTCCGCCTCCGAGGAATGCTCGATCAACGAGCGCTTGCAGCACAACCTGTCCTCTCTGAACCACAGCTTACCCTGCGAGATCATCTTGCTTGTCATGCCACTCGTAGGAGGCCTTAATTCTATAACTTACATGAATCGACCAACTAGCTTCATTCTGGATGTGTACCATCAAATCATCGAGGTGCGCCTCTCGTTTTTGCTCGTCCTGTCATGCTAACGCCGGGTGGGGTGCAGGGCATCGAGTATCTGCATCAGCTGCAGATCGTACATCTAGTGAGTTGATCGTGCGGTCGTCTTTCAAACCACTGATTATCTCTCTGGTACAGGATATATGCTTCGAGAACATCGCATCTGCCTCGGAATACCAAGCCTCGACTGACGCGCGACTCGTGGCGGGGAAGGTGTACTTCATCGACTTCGGCCAGTCTCGACAACTCGTTCTCGGACCCGGCCGCCAGCCCCTGATAGTCCTCCCTGCAAGTCAGAAGGATAAACCTCCAGACGTGATCACGTTTAATCCGTACTCCTTAGACGTCTACTGCGTCGGGAAGGTCATGCAGAGCATGCTGTTGGTAGGCACCGCACACAACTACTCGTGAGTAGGATCACTAATGCCTGACGAAACTGCACAGTACACGGCGCTTCCAGAGGCAGATTTTCCTTGGATCCCTGTCCGGTATGCGCGGTGGTTGGGGGGCGACGAGCGCGGGTGCACATCTGTCTGCCGCTGTCGCCCGACTGCCCATCGAGCGCGGCAAGTGCTTAGTGTGGTCCGCTGGCTTGTCTACGTCTTGGAGTTCATTGGTAGAGGGTTCGAATTCGGTCGCCATCTTTTGACTTGGGCTTTTTCGAGAAAGTAGATATTCCACGTGTACTCTCGTTCCGAGGTCTAGCGTGTTCTTCTGTGATGCCTCGAACTGCGGACCTCCAGCACGCTTCTTGTGCGCTCGGTCTACGAGCACCGTATTGGCCACTTCCCGGGTTTCCCGGAGAATCTAGCTGTGATAGCAAGGAGGAGCTCCCGAAGAAGCCCCCAGAGGTGCGTCACATCCACCTCACTTCTGCATCAGTCTGCCGGCACGCTGGTGGGTGTCAAACCCTCGGCCGTGTTATAACACTGGGGTACTGACCATATCCCATGTCTTCCGTTTCAGCTTTTTCGAACGCCTGCATCCACATACAACGCCTCGGGCAAGTCCGAGGATCGCCTGGCCGGCATGTGCACTGACACAGGATGAGAACGCCCATGTCCGCATGCGAGCGCGAGCCCAGGCGTGGCTGACGAAGGCGACACGGCTGGGCGAGGTCGCGCGCGAGATGGCGGCTCGGGCAACAGACAACGCGGTTCTGGCACGCCTCCTAGTCGGGCCCCTGTCTGCGTGCCAGCGATGCAGCAGAACCGGTCGAAAAAATGCGCAAGCCCGACCACCGGCTTCGCAGTGCCCGTCCCGCTTGGGCGGCGGCGCGGCTGAGTCATGGCTCCCACAGTTCTGCTCGCGCCCTTACAAGTTACTTCCCAATTCTCCCCTGTGCGCTGCCGCTCTGAGTCCACCTCCTGCCTCACCGCCGGCCCAACGATCGGGTCGATGAACTGGTGCATCTCGTCCAGGTGCCACTCCAACTTGTCGCCTCGCCTCGCCCTGGACTCGCACAGCAAGTATGGCCGCAGAAATCGCCCCAGCGTCGCCGCCACCACGAGCCCGCGCTAGAACAAGCGCACGAATCTGTCCACCGGGTGCACCGCAGCCGCCATCCCTGAGTCCTGCGTTTGTGCGGAGGTGGGGGACGTGAAGGAAGAGGGGTCGGACACGGGCGCGTCGAGAGAGCGCACCTTCTTGCCGAACAGCCTGGAGCTCAGTCGCCGAGTCCATCGTGAAGCACGAGACGACTTCCTGTGAGGCGCGCGGTGACCTCGCCAAGCGCGTGCTCCGGGTGACTGCAGGTTCACCGACTGGACTCGGTTTGGTTCTGAAAGGAAAGGAGGCATTCGGAGAGTGTTTTGACATACCAGTCTAAGCGCTTGGTCTGGGCCTTGCTGAACAAGGGCCGGCGCCGAATCGTCCGGCGAGACCTGGTGCATGGTTTCGTGATTTCATGCGACTGGGGCATGAATCATGCCTCAGTCTCCGGTCGTCCTTAGGCCCCAGCTGGAGATCAGTACGAGCGCGCGCCATGGACTTCCATATGTCGCCTTCGCGCGCATCCAAGTCCAGTCAACCCAGCCCACTACAGATCATTTCGAAAACATCCAAGTTGAACACGCCCGAACCGTGCAGAGTTCTCAGCTACTCATGCTGCAAGAGGACTGCGCGTGCGGCGCGCGATGATCAGTCAGTCCACGATCTGAATCCTCGGCAAAGGTAGACGTGATGCCCCAGCTCTCACGTAGCCGTTGAAGTCCGTCGCGAGGATCGCCTACGCACCATGCCCACTCCTCGGCCCACAAATTTCAACAAACCCAAACCGCGCTCAGGTGGGATAGACTACTTGGCAACTTACGCACCTTGATATCCTCAGGCCCGCACGTGAATCGCAGCACCATAGCCGAGGTGGCCAGCCTCATGGTCCACGCTCGACGCTTCGAGTGCTAGTGTCGCTCCCACGCCCGATTCCGCCCTCCCGCGAGAGGCGACCGGAGTTGAGAACGTTGAGATCTGAGCCCAGCGAGGGGACAGCGGCGGTACGACTCGAATGATCTCATGCGCAGCAGTAACAGCAGCAAGTAAGCAGTACGCACCCTGTCCTCGAACATGACCCCGGAGTTGTCGTACTTCTCCGTGCCGACGAACAGATTTGTGGCCAGAATCGACGACGATTTTTTTTCCTTCAGTTTCCATCGCACATCGTCCCATGCTCGCCCAAGCCTTCCAGTGCGCATCCGACCCCAGACTACTTCCCACAGGTCCATGGCTCGGACACACGGAGACTTGGATCCTCCAGCAAATGGGAAAGAGAGCCCGATCCTAGGGGAAAACCACTCACCGAGGTATAACGATTTACCATTCTCGAACATGCTCATGAGGGTGCCGATGCTCAGCTCCCCAGCAGCTTACGCTCGACCTCCTCCAGCATGACGGTGCCCCGCGAGGCCATGTGCCATCTGCTCGACCACGCGTGCAATTGGGCAAGGACGATGAGGGCTCAAGGTCAGGAGAGCACAAAGACGTTCTGCAGATAGAGGGAGAGGGGCGGGGAGGTCAAGAGAGAGGACGTGGAGGAAGGCGAGGGTGACAAGGGCAGGAAAGATGAGGTGGAGGAGGTAGCGCAGGCCTGGGGGAAGACTGATCATGATCATGGCGGCCGGTGGGAAGAAACTACCGGGCGAGCGGTGGGCGTTCAATGGGCGACATTGAATTTGCTGAGCCCGACCTCAGAAGAGGCGTAAATCGCTGCTAGCAGCTTGAGAAGATCGACGCAAGCCTGAAGGGGCGGGGACTAGTACTCGGCGGGTGGGAGATGGACGAGAGTCGGAGAGGGCAGTGGATGGGAGGAGGGTAACATGGGAAGACGGTGATGAGGTTGAGCCGATCTCTTCCGTCGAACGGTCCAGACTCCATGCATTGTATCTACTGTATATGCAATACTCTGCTCCCGTCGTCGACACTCCAGTCGCCTACCCAACGCTCCCGTCGCAGATTACCCGCCCTCGACTGATGCTAGTAGCAATATAAAGACGACTCGAGGTCGTTCCCGATTGTAGCCATCGATTGCAGTCTTGCACACTCAACGATTGTGCACTAACGTTGTGAAGCCAGGACTCCAGTCACGTAGCAAGCTTACGTTCGAGGAAAACATAGCACCATCCATCCTCCGGAACAACATTAATGCTGGAGAACTTCGAAGTGTCGCCGTTCTCTGACATAAAGAAGCAAATCGAGAGGCCGCTCATTTGTGCAAGTGTCGCGCACTAAACCAGACTACGCTCAGCCTGCAAGGACATGCACGACTCCTCGCAGTCGTCACTCACGTCGGGGTGGTCCCAGTGATTTCTCGGGTGCGCACCCTCCCCGCTGAACCCACACCCCCCGTAATCGAGCGCGGTGCATTGCGTCAGGCCGCGCACCGCGAACCTGTTCGCGCACTGAGGCGCGTGCTCCGCGTACCCTGTCGTGCGACGCTGGTCAGCCAGTTCCGTTCAGCAGAGCATGCTAGTATTCCAGAGACATACCTCTCTTCCCCGCGATAGACACGGTGCCGAAGATACGCCTGTCGATGCGCTGATTGCGCCGCAGAGACACGTGAAATGATGTCCGAGAGCCACCTGTCCACAGGCCCTGCCATCGGCGCTGATAAGCCAGGCAAACGAGGGTGGAGAGAAATGAGGATGGCGAGCGCGGCGAGTTAATTGAGCATCGGACGAACGCACGGCGTCGTGGAGAACGCCAGCCAAAGCCACGCCTGCGTTCGCGTGACCTGCAGCACCCAAATCAGTACTCGCAGGGAGGGGATCGACTGTGCTGGCTCGCGTACTCACCCTCCAAGTTCTTTTACGACCGTCTTGACTAGCTAGCCCGTGAACGTGGTCCGCCTTCGATGCGTCTCCGCACTTCGTCGAGAAACGGGTACCATGCTGCTTTATGAAACGATCGGCGAGCTTCTCGAGCGTAACGAGCCTGCTTGATGGTCAGGATGATCCAATAGTTGCGTGGTGGTCGCCGCTACGCGTCAGAGTGACTCGGACGATGGACGAAGGGAGCACTGAGTCCGCACTCGGGCAACGCCGAACCGTTGTTTGGTCTCGTTTACAACCCTCCCTCGTCGCCCGGTGGCTGGGGTCCGGGTTCTGCCTACCCATGTTCCAGGTTCCTCCGACGATGTTGCCCGACCATCTGCAGGTTCCCGAGGCTCTTAAAACACATCCAGAGCTTATAAAACGTGGCGTAGTCCTGGAAGAGCCACTTAATATTGTGCGTACATCCCGGACAGCTGTAGCCGGCGTTACCGACGGGCCCGCCTTTCGCAGGGTAGCGTGTACGCCACCAACGCATTCCAGCCCCCGCGGTTCGTCGTGAAGGTCCTTAGCCCTGCTAGCGAAGAGCAAGCCATCATCAATCGTCTACAACACGACAGATCTCCCAGAAACCATCTTATTCCATGCGAGATCATCCGGTCCGACCCCGCCCTCCTTCTCATGCCCACTGTGTGCAACGTCGCCTGGCCGATGCGCCGCGAAAGCAGCTTTTCCCTCAAGTTGTGCACTATTCTCAAGGTTTTTCGTCAAATCGCGGAGGTGCGAACCGTCCACACAGTTCCGATTACTACTGTGCTCATACGGCGGCGGACAGGGAGCCGATCACTTACATAGTCTTCGCATCGCACACCTCGCACGCCCCGTCTCGTCTCCACGTTTTTGGGCTCCGTTCAATCGTCGCATTCAACTACACAGGACATCTGCTTCGGCAACGTGATGATAGCTGCTCCCCACGTCGAGAGGGAGCATCCCCGAACGAAGGCCGGGAGAGTCTACATCATCGACTTCGACAGGTCACGGCAATTGGAGTTGCGTCCCGGCCTCCAGCCTCCCATCGAACTACCGTCGACGCAATACGACCCTCCGCTGCAGATGAAGGCCTTCGATCCTTACTCGTGGGACGTATACTGCATGGGGCGGCTGTTCGAGCATTTGACGGAGGTCAGTCTTCTCTCAGCGTCGTCTTCGCCGTTCATAGTAGCTAACCGTGGCTTTGGAATGTCAATATCTCGCAGGAGACGTTCCGGCGGTTTTCCGGGGCGCCGTCGCTCTTGATCAAGCTATCGCTGTGGGTAACGGGCAACGAGCGTGGATGTTTGGGGGTGTGTCACTGCCGTCCCACCGCTCGGAGAGTTCGCTTGGTGTTCACTGTCATCGGGTGGGCTGTGAGTCTCCTGGAGGGGTTTTGGAAGGTTCTCGCCGTCTTACGTTCTCCCTTTGTGTCTTCCCGCGCGTCGCCGTGACAAGTCTCTCATATTCTCCATCGTCTGCAACTGGCGACTATATCGAAGACCTTCTGATCTTCCTAGAAGGTCTCGGTGCTCCTGGTTAGACCTTCAAACCACATGCCGTAAGTTCATCACGACGATGGTGAATGAAGAGCGACTATGCACAGGTAACGACTTAGGGATTCGAGAGTGAATGAGATAATGCTCACGGTGTGTTCGCAGGCCACTCAGGCCGATATCGAAACCATAGGGCGAGTGTTCCACGAGTTGATCAGCTTCTCCAGGCCAGCGACAACAGCCGCCCGGTTCGCTGTGGGGTCGTTGTCCTTGGGATCATCGACCCATACATTGAGACCGTTCCCATCTTGCGGCAGATACGGTCCTAGATCGAGATGGATGTGCATAGTGGACTTTGTCGCGGAGGAAAAAGCCATTGTTACTGATGGTCAGTTCCACGCCGTTGTAAACGGCTGTGGACGTGGAGGGAATACCGAGCTCGCGCTTGACAGCGAAGATTTTCTCGTCCATCTCCTTAACGTGGTTGATCATGTGGCGAATCGCGCTTCCGTCATTGTGCTGTAAAATCTTCCTCCTAGGAGAAGAAAATGAAACAAAGCTCGCTGGAAACATCGGAGCATACTCACAAAGCCTGCCGGAGGATGTGTTTCGACTGTTCGAAGGTTTGCGGGGAGCAAGGGCAAGCTGGCTGTCTCTGCGCTTTCTGAGAATCTGGCGGGCGTATTGGATAAGTAAGTCGCTTATCGGTCGCAAGTGGACAGAGCAAGCATGAACGATAGGGGAGGGGGATGCACAGGCACTCATCTCGAGATCGGAAAGCAAAACCGAGGCAGCGTTGAGATGGCCGCATCGATACTAATATGACTGTTGCAAATGACTCTGCGGTGGCGAAGCTGGTTGCCGGAGCTGAAATTAGCTGAAAAGGATAAGTTCAGTTCTACAACCAAAAAGGAGGACAATAGACCAGCTGGAACGGATAATGCTTCCCACCACTTTGGAACATCCTAAAAAAAGAGTAGAGGACCCAGACCACGCGAATGCTCATGTCCACCCGAACACACAGTTCTCATTCAGCGAGAAACATCCTGCTTCCCCTTGGAGAGCTACAGCAACTCTATGATTTTGTCCAGAGCTTCGGGCATAGGAGTGCGTAGTTCTATCAATGATCTATGACCCACAATAAAAGGCAAGCTATGGCACGGGAGCTAGTGGAGATGGCCAACTTGAAGGAAGATCGCTCGATCAATATTGATATCAGTATAATTGTCGCCGAAAAATTCCCCAGTCTCTTCAAATGAAACCGGTGTTGGGCATCGCGCCACAATTTGGCCTGGTTGACGTGAACTCGAATCAATGGCACGACGTGCAAGCGTCTAATTCCTGCACAAAGAAATGGATTAGAAACCCATTCGCAGTCTATCGTATTCGTATGCACTTCTCGGCTGTATCCAAGCCCGCGAAACTCTGTTTTTCATGATTCATTTCCTACGTTCGCGATGGCTGGATAAGGTAGCTGAGTACGTCCGAGGTCCGGAGATAGTTTGTAAATGAAGCATTTCCTGAATACTTTCTGCTGACTCATAAAGACATGTTTCATGTCCAGACCGTGTTTGTACCTCAGACTTCCCATGCTACCTTTTCCGAAAACCCAAACGCCAGGAATGTCCAATGAAATATGTGATCACGCCTGTTTGGACATCGCCGAGAAGTTTATACAAAAATGATAAATTGTGAATTGGTTTCTAACGCATTTCCTAGGCCGTGAACGTGGCGCTTGCACATCGTGTGGGTACTGGGCTGGGCAGACACCATATCTGTGCATCTGCGCTTGTCCTGGTGGTCTCTGGTGGTCTCCACAAGGACGACCCGCACCGTGGGCATCTACATGATTAATCGCGTAAGCAATTCGCGGCTGCGCGGTGAGACTCAAGTCTCTCAGGGTTCCACTTCAAGGTGCCACCCACATCAAATGTCAGTCCGATTTGGCACACTTGGGACTCTGACTCCGTGCCCGCGATCGCACAAATTAATACTTAGCAAGAAGGCAGTACTTACGTTTATTCAAGACTGGAGTCTTGGTTCTTATTCTTCCAAACCGACCTGGGACCAAAGCTGACTCGAGCGAGCTCGGCCGCAACTGTTCACGAATAGTCGGACGTGCAGCACGGCCTACTACGCGTTCCTCACCACACCACTCCGGCCTTCAGAGTTGAGGCTAAACTACGTCCAGTAATCCATGTCTTGTTTTGACATTTGAACTGATGATTGTGGATGGTGCAGCAGACTCGAATTACCACGATGCCTCGCCCTGGATGAGCACAAGATAAGGGGTCGGCGCGACGACTATCAGACGCTTGCGCCCAAGCCGAGTCCGGGTCCGTTGTCCGGCCTGAGAGAGGCCTCTGACGTCGCTGTCAACTTCGATCTGTAACACATAGAACCCTGATCAGCAGAGGACGCTACACTATTCTCAGAACGAAGAGATGCGAGTCCGACGCGGACACAAACACGACAGGCGTGGCGTTATTCTCCAAGGATGAAAAGTCGACAAAAAGTAGATCCACGTGTAAGAATTTTCTCTGGTCGGTGCAAAAGCCGAGTAAAATGGCAGAGAAAGCATTTCTTTCCTGAGGCCCTTCCTCGACTTTTGTCAAATTTGTCACGTGCAGAGAAACGCCTTTCACGGGCACGACTTTTAATCGACTTTTGTCCAGTCGAAAATAGCGCCATGCCCGTCGTGAAAGTGCCTGAAGGACCATGCATTCACAAGTCAATCTGAGGACCGATCTTCCCTCTTTTGTTGCATGGCCAGTGACTGGAGCGAGAGTCCCCAATGGGCGTACATACGTCTGACTCAAACACTTCTGGGTCGGTCACGAGAGGATGTGTGTATGCCCTTGACAGCTGTTGTAATATTGTGTGCACGTCAGGTCTCCGTCCTACCATGCCCATAGGCCTATGTTCAACTGTCGAATGTTTCGGGCCTTCGGCGAAGGGTGCCTCAGGCTGGCTCAACTTGCCGCCCAAGGCAACGGTGCCAGATGTCCAGGTCTATGGGAGGCGTTATCAGTCATAAGTAACACAAAGACCGCAAACGACTCGGAGACGAGTATGAGCCACTGCGACGACCCCAGACCGACTCCTTCGCCGACTCCGACACTGCCGAGGAACGATCACGTGCATCGGCTGTCACTTGAGGTCACACGGTCAGCGTGTCTTGGCCGGCCGGGCCGACATGATTCTCGGCTGGTGACTGGACTCCCATCCACAGCCTTGCAAGTTGGAGACGATCCTCGACCTCGACCTCGACCTTGCAAGTACTCTCCTCCAGCTACTCACTGTCAGCCATGCCCCGTGCATCCGCCGCATTCGCCATGAACATCTGCCAGCCAGATGCAGGCGGCAGAGCCTACATTCCCCTCGCCGACCATGGCCTGTCAGTCCCCTTCTCTTCTCTCCCTCTCCCTCTCTCCTTGCCATGCCCTTCCTGCTCACAGCCCGTGTACAGCATTGGGAACCTCCACACGGCCGCTCTTGTATGTCCGCCCATAACACCCATCACCATCCTGAACGGCTCCTAACACCGTCCCCAGATCAGCATCGATGGCTCCGGTGAGTAACCTGTCCATATGTCCTTCCCCATGTATGCCATACAATGTTTCGCCTGCTTTCCTCCTCCACTGCAATCCCCCAGAGACCGTCTTCTCTCTCTCGTGCCTGGCTATGACGTATGTGCTTATCACCGGCGCTTAGTTGAGAGCTACTGCGTCCCCAACTTCGACTCTCCCTCCGTCTTTGCCCGCATCCTCGACAAGGACAAGGTACCACTTGCGTTCCAATAATCATGACGGGCACAGCACATGTTTCGAGATCAGGGAAACGGTAAGGAAACGAGGACGGAATCTTCAAGTTTCTCAGGAGTTTCCGGGGTAATTCGTGGTTGGAGAAACGGGGGTGTTTCCACGAAGGGGAAATTGCCAGGAATCAGGCCGGAAACGGGCTGCATTCTCCGCAAATAATGTTTTATGCCCGTTTCCGACTCATTTCCCCGGGATTTCTCTTCTATGGAAACATCTCATCTGTTTCCAATGTCCAAACACGTCTGGGAAACACCCAGGAAACTTGTTGTTTCTTAGACCCCGAAACACCCCGGAAATGACCACGAAAGTTGAAGTTTCCATCCTGTTTCCAAACGCTCGAAACACCCACCTTGCCCGTCGTGATGCATCATACTACACGACTCAATGATCCTTCTTAGGGTGGACACTTTTCTATCACACCCACCGTTCCCTTTACTACAAAGCAGAGCTATTTGCCAAATTCAAACGTGCGCAGATCCATTCGATTATCGTCGTTCTACTTTCTCATCCGAGTCGAATAAATGACTCTAGATCCTACAAACCAAGTACATACACGCAATATTGCATTCTCCCAAGTCCGTTCTTACAAATCGCATCGCAGGTACCTCAATGAAGGCGGCGTAGCCGCCGTTACCGGTGCGCCGCTACGCTCTCGCTCTTCGCCCGTGCTCTCACGCCAATATCCCAGACTTCCTCCCCCGCCAGCCAAGCAGCGCCACCGCCCGCCCGCTCCTCGCGTGGCTCATCCGCCGCGTCGAAGTCATCCGCGGCACCATGCCCATCCGCGTCGAGTGCGCCCCGGCCTTCAACTACGCCCGCTCTCCGCACACGACCGCGCTCGAGCCCGACACCTCCGTCGCTGTCCCCCCGCCCGTCTCCCCCCCGGCCTCCCCCTCCGCGCCGACGCCGACGCCCCCGCACCTGAAGGCGGTGTTCGACGCGCCCGCCGCGCAGCTCAAGCTCGACCTGCGCTACGTCGCGGAGCACACGGTCGACGACGCGGGCGACCCCGACGTGCAGTTGCACTACCTCGACCTGGACGACCGCGGGCACAAGGGGCGCGGCGTGTGGACGGAGATCCTCCTCAGGGAAGGCCAGGTCGTCACGTTCGTGCTCCGGACACCCCCCGACGTGAACCTTCCGAGGCAGGCGCACCCGACGCACCAGGCGGCAAGGGAGCTGGGGGTTTCGTATGACAGTGCGTGTCATGGATGTGTTTTGATCGCGAGTGAGGGTGAGCGGTGAGCCCACTGATCTGGTGAACAGAGCTCGTCGCGGGTGCGTCGAACCTCCGCCCGCCGGAGGACCCGATCTTGACCAAGGTGCGTCTCCGGCCTCGGGTTCGCGACCGTTTCGACAGGCTGCGCGTCGTTGACCTCATTTGTCACTGCAGTCCCTTTTGCGCGAGCTCCTCGAGGTACGTCCGTCTCTCTCCCTCTCTCCGCCGGCCTCGGCTCCGCACATCTTATCCCCATCCCGTCGATCCGGCCCCCCTAGCAAACGAACAAGTACTGGACGGCGTGGATCGGGCGGTCGACGTACCAGGGCGCGTGGAAGGAGGCGGTGAACCGGAGCGCGCTCGCACTCAAGCTGCTCATCTTCGAGCCGACCGGCGCCGTCGTCGCGAGCCCCACCTTCAGCCTCCCCGAGTACATCGGGGGCACGCGCAACTGGGACTACCGCGCGTCCTGGATCCGCGACTCGTCCTTCACGCTCTACGCGCTCATCCGCCTCGGGTTCACGTACGAGGCTAACGGTGCGTATGCTCCTCCCTCCCTTTCCCCTTTTCTTTCTCTCGCTCGTGTGACAGCTGCTGACTTGGCTCCTGACTGTGCCACTGCGAACGTGGCTGATGATGGGACTGTGACGGTGACGGGCGCGGGGTCGGGGTCGGGGTCGGGGTCGGGTAGCATACATGGAGTTCATCTTCGAGCGCGTGCGCACGCGGGGCCCGGACGGCTCGCTCAAGATCATGTACGGATCCGTTGACTCTTGCTCGGACCGTGTGGACCCCCGCTCACCTCCGTGCCCATGCCCGCGCACGCATCCGCACTTGGCCTGCCCCAAATCGTCGCCGCCCAACAGGTATACCATCCACGGTGCGTTCCTTCGGCCGCGTCTGTTCCCTCAGGCCTCAGGGACGACAAAGCTCATGATGGTAATGGGGTGTGGGGGAGCGCAGGGGACAAGGACTTCCCGGAGGAGGAGCTGTGGCACCTCGACGGGCACAAGGGGTCCAAGCCCGTTAGGTGCGACCGTGCTGTTTCCCTTTCGCCTTCGTGGGCTGACGCGTCGACTCGACTGGCATATTATTGTGCACGGCAGAATCGGGAACGGCGCGATAGACCATGTACAGCTAGTGCGTTGTCTGTAAGCCCTTGCGTGCGCGGGGACATTAGAAGACTGACGTTGGTTCTCCGTAATTCAGGACATTTATGGCGAACTGTGCGGCGTTCACAGCCTTTCTTGCTCTGTGGATGACGGTGCTGACGGCGCGCGTTCAGGATGGATTGTATCTACCTCTCGCAGAAGGTGCGCACCGTCCCCTTGGGGTGGGGTCTCCTGCTGACGTCTCGAATTGTAGTTCGGAAAACCTCTGGTACGTGGTCTATGAACTATCGCTTCGGCAGTCTCACGCTGACGCCGACCGTTCCGAAGGGATACGACACTTGGTGAGACTTCAGAACACAACAGAACGCGGTCGACTCGTTCGTGTTTTCGCTGACACGGGTTCTTGCCGAAGGGTCGCGGTCCGCGATATGTGCGTCCTGCGCCGATGTACTCGGTTTCTTGAACGAGCGCTAACGAGTCTGGTCTTTTTTAAGCGTGGAATGTGAGTAGCCGCGTTCTAGCCACTGCGATTGCGGACGTATACGTCTGCATATATTGCTGAAAATCTTGTGCAACCAGTCGTCATCGCACATGTCCACGAGCCTGACTTGTACGTCTCAAGATACTGGCCCGTACCCCCTCCGCTCTGGCGTTAACCCTAACGATAATGTTCACAGGTCGATCTGGTTCGTGCCTTCGCACCGGAATAGGGATGCAGGCTTGTCTCTCATCGTGAAACTAGGGAAGTGCGGAACCGCCACAGGCACTTTGTGGTATGTCCGTCTGGCCTGTCCTCTGATCGTGCATTGACGGACCTGTCCTTCGCCCCCGCTTCCGCAGTACTCCAAGGTGAGGACGGCGCGCCGCACGGGCAGTTCGCGTGCCCCTCATTGTATGAACGTTGAACCTTCATTATCCAGGTCATGACGTGGGTCGCGATCGACCGCGGTGCGTCCCTTGGCCTTGCTTTCCCCGTCTTCCGCCAGGACCCGTGCTAAATAACAACGCGGACTCCACCATTCCGCACTCTCGCCAGGCATCCGGCTCGCCGAGAAGCGCTCCCTGCCGTGCCCGCGGCGCAACGAGTGGTACGCGGCGCGCGACACGCTGTACGAGGAGATCATGGTGAAGGGGTACAACGCCGAGAAGCACTTCTTCGCGCAGAGCTACGAGGACCTCGACATCCTCGACTCGTCCCTCCTCATCATGCCCCTCGTCTTCTTCTCTACCCCCGTGCGTACCTTCCCCCTCACTGTGCGGTTCGATTCGGCTGATGTGCATGTATGCTGTCGGATGAGACAGGCGGACCCGCGGTTCCTGAACACGCTCAAGGCGATCCTGCAGTCGCCCGAGCGCGGCGGTCTGACGTCGAACGTGCGTCCCGCGGCCAGCCACTTGTGACCGACCTTTTCAGCTCATCGTGGGGTTATGATCATGGTTGTAGGGCCTCGTCTACCGATATGACGTGTCGAAGACGGACGATGGCGTCGGCGGCGACGAGGGCACCTTCTGTCTGTGCACGCTCTGGTGAGAGTGATGTGGGGCATCGAGCCCGAGTTACTCTGTCTTATCGAACTTTGCTTATTGCTCAGGTGCATCGAGGCGCTCGCCCGCGCGGGCGGATACGACAGGGCGATGCTCAACAAGGCGGTCGCGATGTTCGAGGTGCGTGCGCACGTTCCCTGCGTGCTGTCTTCGTCTTCATCCGCAGGCGAGGAGCGAGCGCTGACTGGGCATCCCCGGATCCCAAACCCAAATCCAAATCTGAACACGAATCCCACAGGACTTCCTACAGTACAGCAACCACCTCGGGCTGTGCACCGAGGAGATCTCGGACGCGGGCGAGGCGCTCGGAAACGCCGTCCAAGGGTTCACGTACGTCGTCTTCGAACCCGCTTTTGTGTTTGCCCTGTCGGGTTGGAGACTCGACTGTGCGCTGATGTTTCGCGTCGTCTTTCGCGGGGAGCAGGCACGTCACCCTCATCTCTGCTGCGTACAACCTGTCGAGGATGATCACGAAGGGATCGGTGTAGGCATATAAGGCAGCTTAGGACTCGGAGGAAGAGTGTTGGACGAGTGTATGGTTGGCGTTTCTGATCGCATTCGCCGTAGCGTTCATGCTGGCGTGGAAGTAGAAATAGCTCATGGTGTACAACATTGGCTAGTGCTGACATTAAATGTGTCCAGTCCAGCCCGTAGTGTTTCAACGGCTCGTTGTCCGGATAATGTGCGGAATGCGGAGGTTGTTTCCCGTGTGCACCGAGTCCACGGGAAGGGGACTGAGGCAACTTGAGCACAAGGAGCAAAACTATTATTGCATTAAGGGGGAATCGAACCCCCGGCGGGTCGATGGCAACGACCCAGGTTACCACTACCCCATTAATGCTGTGGCATACAGCCAAGCGGAATAAAATCTGATCATATGCCTGTGCTCTCCCACCGCCCGCACCTAAGTTAGAGGGGCTCGAGATGCAGCGTGACTCCAACTCTGCGTGAGTCATGACAGCACTGCTCGTCGGACTGTCGGACATTGTTCACGGTGGTCTTCTCTGTGCCTCCGCCTTCGAACCTTCATCCTAAGTTCCAACCTTCTGTTCAACTCTCTCGTCTACTGTGGTATCAGCACATGCCATGTCCCTTACCGTTCAAAAACCCCCGTCCATGCTTCCTATTCCCAAGCCCACCCATGCTTGACTGGCATGACCGGTCTCTATAAGATATGTACCCCATATGAAAGGACGGGCTTTCCGCCATTCTGTCACCCACCGCTCCTGTCGCACTGCCTTTGGGCCTCACCCAGCCTTAAGCTTCACTACTGGCAACTGGCATGAGCACGCAGACCTCTCCCGCGAAGCGCGTCGCCATCATCACCGGGGCAGCCGAGGGCATCGGCAGAGGCATCGCCCAGCGACTCGCGAAGGACGGGTTCGACCTGGGGCTATTTGACCTGCCCCGTGCGAAGGACAGGCTGGAGGACCTCGCTGAGACCGTCAAGAAGGAACGCGGGACGCGCGTTGTGACCGTGTATGGGGACGTATCGCGGGAAGAGGACGTCAAGGGGCTCGTCGAGACCGTCGTGCGGGAGCTCGGGGGGCTGTATGCGGTATGCTAATATCACTGTCGTCGTCGTTTGCGTTCTGGGTAATGCTGATATGCGATTTCCATGACCTCGCTTGCAGATGATCGCGAACGCGGGCGTGGCCATGAACAGAGTCCTCCACGAAAGTAAGCACGCCAGGCAGCGTACACTTGCACGACACTACTCGAGCCGAGCTGAGCACACCCCCTCGCATTCCCAGCGCCGACCGACGAGCTCGACAGGCTGATCAACATCAACATCAAGGGCGTCTTCTTCTCGTACAAGTACGCCGCCTTCCGGCTCATCGAGCAGGGCACCGGCGGGCGCATCGTCGGCGCCGCGTCCATCGCGGGCAAGAAGGGTCCGTCTCTCTCAGTCGTACCCGTGCCCCTCATCCAATTTACACATCACTTTTGCCATACGATACCACAGGCTACCCGCAGCACGGCGTGTACTGCGCGACGAAGTTCGCGGTGCGCGGGCTGACGCAGTGCGCGGCGCTGGACTACGGCAAGCACGGGATCACCGTGAACGCGTACGCGCCCGGCGCGATCGACACCCCTCTCCGTGAGCGAGCCGAGCCTTCAAGTTGTCTACAGAATCTGCACGATGCTGATAATTGTGCCAGTGGACGGGTTGGACGAGTACCACTTCGTCACGAACGGACGGCCCCGGGGCGCATTCAAGGACTCGGTGAGCCGCTGTGTGCCGTCCCCCCCCCTTTGAGCCTTGGGGCGACATGCGCTTACACCTTACACTTACATCCACCCGTGTAGAACCGGTGCACGCTCGGACGTATCGGGCAGCCCGAGGACGTCGCGAACTTGGTGTCGTTCCTCGTCTCGGACGACGCGGCGTTCATCACTGGTGAGTTTTCCGGAGACACGGCATCTGGAGGGTCGGGTCTTGCATGCTCATTGATATGTCTTCTTCGTTTGTAGGGCAGTCGGTAAGCGTCGTGACATTCCCGTCGCCGCTATACGATCTGACGGTTATACGTGTTATGCAGTACCTCGTCGACGGAGGAGTGCACTTCGACTGAGGCGGCGGCGGAGCGAGCAAAGCCGAAGAGAGACGGAAGAAGAAGCGAAATGCAAGGCACGCCGAAAGCAGTGGTTGAGGCTTAATGCGAGAAACGCCCCTGCCGTGGTGATGTATGTAAGATTAAGTGTCATCCCCAATATTTGACTTCCAGAAACACGATCAACCGGGTTCTCGACATAATCAGGGCTCTAGATGAGCGTTGCGAGCACCAGTGGGCGAAGAGCCAGTAAGTACTTGGCCGGTGACCTTGCACGTTGGCCCACAGCCGAGCCCTCTCGTCCGAGTCCTCGGCAGCGACGCCCGGTGACCCTATCCATAACCATAACCATAGCTTGGCGATCTGGCGAGCACCTCTTCATGTCGGGCGGCGGCGCTGACCAGGACCAAGCACTGCTCACGCCTGAGAACGATATCATAATTTACATAAATTATTGAATGTGGGGCACGCGCGCGACCGCCGTCGTCCTAAGCGTTACACGGCGCCCCAGCACTCCCGACGGCTCGGGCCCGGCTGTCTCTGCACTTTTTGTCACTACTTAGTGCTTCGCCCCTCGTGTCCTCGCTCGCCCTCCCCCCCACCCTGAGCACGTCGTCAACGTCTACTTCTGAGCAGACGGATCGCCATCGCCACCATCCACTGGTCGTTCGGGTCTTCACGACTCCCGATCACTGATGCTGATGACTCCCGTGGGTGCACTATGGTATGTAGCACATGCAGGTGATGATCGCGGACGAGGTGTACTGTACTACTATTCAGCCACGGCGGGGCGTGCTCCACGACAGTGCCAGTGTGTCCGCGCGCCGCCATGGGAGCTTTTCGACCGACACCCGGAATTGGAAGCACGTACGGCCGGCAGACGCGATCCTAAGCTGTAGGAGACGTTCTCATTCTTGCCGAACTGCGAGGGTCGAGAAGTGAAGGGCACCTTGAGCCAACCTTGAGCTCGTCGAGGTCATCATCGTGATGCACGGTGTGTGCGTTTGCGCGAAGCTTGCAGAAATACACAGCGTCTTGATCTGCGGACCTATCTGTCAGCGAAAATGCTTTGAACTTTGTTCCAGACGGTCGAGGGTGCTTCGTTTCCTCCCCAACCTGACGTGATGGGTTCCGCATGGCCTCAGTCCCAGCTTTACTTGCAACGGCTCTTGAATCTCCTCCTGCACGAATCGGCCGACGGCAGACCGTGCGGAACGTGCACGGGTGTAATCGATGGCTGCGATTGGGGAAGGCTCATCGTTGTTTTCCCTGTTAGCGTCCGCCAAGTCATGGACGAGCTCGTCCGGCGGGGACCCGGCGGGACCAGTGCTGGGGAGAACGGGCGGAGGCTCAGAGGAATCGAAACTTGCTGTATCGAGCAGTCGATGACGGTGGCGACAGACAGGAGTTGCTGCACGCGCAGACTTGCACGGAAGAATCACAGGCCCCCTGCGCTCAAGCCCAAGATCGGCTCACGATGTTCCCGACGCTTCCCGCATCCGCACGCATCCTCCTCAGCATCCGCCGGCCTCTCTCCCCCCTCTTCCCGTCCTTGCCCTCTCCTGCTCTCTCGCCCCTGCTCACAGCCATATAAGCCTCATCTGTGGTCCGGCTCAACACTCTCGGCGATCAAGCACCCACAACTCCTGAGCCCTGAGCCCGATAGCTTCTTCCCACCGCCCGCGATGATCAGTCTTCCCCCAGGCCCGCGCTACCTCCTCCACCAGATCCCTCACCTCACCCTTCCCCCGCTCCTCACCCTCGCCTTCCTCCACCTCCTCTCCCGTTACCTCGCCGCTCCTCTCCCTCTCCACGTTCGCATCCTTGCCCTCGCGCTCTCCTGGCCCCTCGCTTTCATCTTCCTCGTCCAATGGCGCGCGTGGTCCAACAGGTGGGACGCGGCCTCGCGCGGCGCCGTCATGCCGCGCGAGGTCGAGCATAGGCTCCCGGGGAGCATCGACATCCTCATGGACATGTTCGAGAATGATAAATCGCTGTACATCGGTGAGTCGCCTCGCTCTCGTGCCCGATCTGTTGTCCTCTTCAAGTTGCTGGAGGATCCAAGTCTCCGTGTGCTATGAAACTTAAACTCGTGGGGGAGTGGAGTGCGCCCTGGTTCGCGCGGGATGGCGTTGGGTTGGGCAGGGCATCGCACGCACGGTGCGGGACGGACGCTGAAGAAAAACGTCGAACGTCGATTCTAGCCACGAACCTGTTCAGCAACACGGAGAAGTACGGCAACACGTTCAACTTCAGGGTCATGTTCGAGGACAGGGTGCGTACCACTGACTACTCCTGCTGCGCATGGGATCCTGCTGCCGGTCTCGTCGCCGCCTCTGGCGGGAGGGCGTGGGATCGGGCGTGGGATCGACGCTCCAATGGTCGAAGGTGCCTGTGAAACATGAGACGTGAAGCTGATGGCTGCCTCGCGCACGACGCAGATATTCACATGCGAGCCCGAGTACATAAAGGTGCGTCGCGACTCCCAACTGTGAGGGCGAGGGCCGTGTGCAGGATCATGCGGCTCGGGGAGTGACCATGGCGCGTGTAGACGATCCTCGCGACGGACTTCAACAGCTATGAAAAAGGTAAGCAATCGCGCGCTCAACTTTGCCTTTGGAGAGGATCCAAGATCTAGATGATGCACAGGCTGACTGTCCATCGCGTGCGCGCACGGCAGGCCCCTTGTTGAACGAACAGCTGCACACTCTGCTCGGGTCGGGCGTGTTCAACTCGGATGGTGCGTCATCGTCTGTCGGTGTTTTGGCGATGATCTGGAGAGCGCTGGGCTGACTCGGCTCGGACGCGCGTGAAGGCGACATGTGGAAGTAAGCATCGCGCGAGCTCGCACTGAGGGTCCTAGACCCGAGGACTAAGACATGATATCAGGTTCCACCGGACGATGACCCGGCCCTTCTTCAGCAAGGACCGTATCACGCACTTCGACATCTTCGACCGGTACGTGACCGTCTCACCCTCGTCCCCCCCCCCCTTCCCCCTTCTCTGTCTTATCAAATCCGACTCCGGGGCCCGCTGCAGGCACGCGGAGCACGCGCTCGACAAGGTCGCCGCGCGTCTCAAGGAGGGCGTCCCCGTCGACTGGCAGGACATCGTCTCGCGCTTCACGATGGACTCGGCGACCGAGTTCCTCTTCGGCAAGGACGTCCGCTCACTCGACGCTCCCACGCCCTATCCCTCCTCCTCCTCCCTCTCCTCCTCCGCGTCCTCCACGCACACGCATGACGCGGGAACGGCGGCGCACGTGCACCCGGCGGACCGGTTCGTGCGCTCGTTCCAGGACGGGCTCGAGGCGACGGCAATGCGTGGGCGGTTCCTGCAGTCGTACCCGCTCTTCGAGTTCTGGGGGGACAGGGTGGAGCGACACCTGGGCGAGGTGCACAGGTTCATCGACCCGATCGTCGGGGAGGCGTTGAGGAGGAAGGCGGAGCGGCAGCGCGTGGGGGAGGACGTCGAGAAGGACGTGCGGGACGACGAGACGCTGCTCGAGCACTTGGTCAAGTTCACCGATGGTGCGTCCTCATCCAGGTTTGAATGGGGAGAAAGAGAGAGGCGGGAAGTGCGGGCATGCTGACGGAGAGAGAGACAGACGGGAAGATGCTCAAGGACGAGACGCTAAACATCCTGCTCGCGGGGCGCGACACGACGGCGTGCACGCTGACGTTCTCCGTGTTCGCGCTCGCGGAGCACCCTGCCGTGCTCGCGCGGCTGCGGCGGGAGGTGCTGGACGTCGTTGGACCGGG
This sequence comes from Ganoderma meredithae, assembly GCA_022814645.1. Taxonomy (NCBI): domain Eukaryota; kingdom Fungi; phylum Basidiomycota; class Agaricomycetes; order Polyporales; family Polyporaceae; genus Ganoderma; species Ganoderma meredithae. Next base: position 969 of record JAKLMY010000430.1, on the reverse strand, counting down.
GCGGCGGCCGACGTACGAGGACATCCGCGAGATGAAGTACATGCGCGCGTTCATCAACGAGGTGCTGCGCCTCTATCCCCCCGTGTGCGTCCTCATTTCCTCCGTATTTCTGTTCTTTTTTTTTGGGGGGGGGGGTTGCGCACGGTTCTGTTTCTGATGCAGTTGGCGGACAGGCCGATTAACTCGCGGTGCTCGATCAAGGCTATGACATGGAAGCGCGACGAGCCCGGCCAGCCCGACTACTACATCCCCCCGCGCACGCGCTGCCTCTACTCGGTCCTCCTCATGCACCGCCGCAAGGACCTCTGGGGCCCCGATGGTGCGTCCCGCCCTCTTCCTAGCCCGCGCCAGAGGACTTGTTACTGATGAACGACGCAGCACTGTCATTCGACCCGGAGCGGTTCATCGACGCGCGCGTGCAGGAGTACCTCGTCCCGAACCCGTTCATCTTCCTCCCCTTCAACGCCGGCCCGCGCATCTGCCTCGGCCAGCAGGTGCGTCCTTGCGTCCCCGTCCCCCCTCCCCACATCATGCATCTCCCATGCAGTGTCCCACGTCTTACTTGCCATATCCCATATCCTACGTCCCACGTCTTACTTCTCGCATCCCACGTCTTACTCTCACTTCGCACATCCCGTTTCTCGACTTCCCCCGCTGATGTGTCGCGCGCATACAGTTCGCGTACAACGAGATCTCGTTCATGCTCGTGCGGCTCCTGCAGCGCTTCTCGTCGATCACGCTCCGCCAGGATGCGCACCCCGCGGCGGTGCCCCCGCCCGGCGTCGAGCGCAGCCCATACGCGGTCGACGGGCGCGAGCGCGTGTGGATGCGGAGCCACCTGACGACGTATGCCAAGGTGCGTTGCGGTCCCAGTTCCACTCATGCCTATCCGTGGTGGGGAAAGGAAGGATGCTGATGTGCTGGTTTTTTTGGATGCGCCAGAACGGGCTGTGGGTCGAGATGGGGGAG
>JAKLMY010000042.1:0-168694 GCA_022814645.1 Ganoderma meredithae | reverse complement strand
CCTACCCCTCCCCCCCCCCCCCCCGCCCCCCCCCCCGCCCCCGCCTCCGCTCTCGAGGCCCTTCCTTTCTTTTAAAATGACGCTCTTTGCTCGTCTATTGGTTGTCGTCGCTGTGCTCCCGCTAGCGTTTGCCACATCCCGTGGCTCATCCGGCTCGTCCAGCTGCAAAAGCAGCGAATTTTAGTGAGTTTCCTACCCTGTGTCGTCATAACAGAGCTGACCGTGGCGCAGCTGGCAGGACAAGGAATGCTGTCTCCCTTACGGTGGTTCTAAGAACCCTCCGAGCCCCCCGAAGGGCTCGTCCTGTCCCTCGTCTTGGGAGTGGCAGGCTGAGAAGAACTGCTGTGTGCCCCATCAGCCTCCCCCTACCACGCCTACCTGCAGCAACGGCTGGGGCTGGAACAACTCGAAGAAATGCTGTGAGCAGCCGTCCCCGTCGACCTCGCACCATTCTACCCCCACCCAGCCATCCAAGCCCACGACGACGTCACACCCCGCAACCCCGACTCAGCCCTCCAAGCCCACTTCTTCTGGCACTTGCACAGGTGGCGAGTGGTTGTACGTAACTGTTTGCTGCATCTGTGCCTGAGTGTCACTTAACGTTGTCTCCCAATCCACAGCTGGGAGCCGAAGTCTTGCTGTCTTCCTCACGGTGGCAATCCCAACCCGCCCTCTCCCCCCAGTGGTTCCTCGTGCCCGCCGAGCTGGGACTGGCATAGCGGCAAGAAGTGTTGTGTCCCCCACTATCCGAACCAGCCTCCCCCGCAGTGTGGCTCTGGCTGGGGTTGGGATGATGGCTCGAAGTGCTGCTACCCGCATACTTCCACGCGCCCGACGCCCACGCCCTCCGGCAAGCCCGGCCACAGCCACGGCTGGAAGCGCAACCACAAGGCGCGCAACGTCTCCCTCTGCCCCAACGACATGACCGCGTGCCCAATCGCCGGCCTCAAGGGCCTCACGGATGACTGGGAGTGCCTCGACACGACCTCGGAGCTCCAGTCCTGCGGTGGTTGTGCGTCGACGGGCGCAGGCCAGGACTGCACAGCGATCGTGGGAGCGTGGAACGTGGGCTGCAGCGCGGGCAAGTGTGTCGGTACGTGGCTGTTTCGAAAAAAATTACGCTAGAGCAAAGCGCTGACGCAGTGTGCGCGCCCGGCACTTGTAGTCCTCACTTGCGCCCAGGGCTACCTCCGCTCGCTCGACAACAAGTCGTGCGTCAAGATCTAAACGCTTCTGAGCGTTATGCGCCGTGGGCGTCCGATGTCCGCCCGTCTGTGCGCACGGTGGAATACCGGTTACAGAACTTGAAGACATGCCGCTCATTTTGCATCCCGTTCCTTGGACAAGAGGTGCCACTGCACACTGCGCGTCGGATAAGTTAATGGACATTCTGGGTTACGTTCGGACTTGTTAGGACTGCACGTGAGCGTCGGACCATCGTGGGTGCTTCTTGTTTCGGCGTTGGTCTGCACGCTCCACGATACCGTTACTACTTTTACAACTGATTTGTGACGCTCCCCGTGCATGACGCCCTCTTATTTATTCTTCTGTCCTTCATGATTTCGTACCGTATTGAGGGGCGAGGCGGAGAGTGGTTTGGTTTGGTTCTGTGGTGGGACATATGTCTGTTGTCATACTTAGGGGTAGTATGTCCAACGTGATCTCTTCGTTGTCGCTGCCGCACGAGTAGAAGGGCGAGCTTGGTGTGTTAGAAGGTGCCGTAAGTGTGTTCTCGTCCTTGTCGTGATGCTGACATGCTCCTCTGTGTGCCATTACTTAGGTGTGGTGTGTACCAAGCAGTTTCGAGGCCGTGCCCGTGCCCTCTTGTCTTGTGTTGGTACATGAAGAAGGGGACGGTGGCTGTGTATGTTGGACTGCGGGGGCCAATCGCGACGATGGGTGCCCGAATGGTTAAAGTTCTGTCTGCTGGCGGTGGCCGGAGTATAAGAAGAAAGGTGGTTCGCTTTCAGTCGACCGCCTCCCTTGCCTCCCCCGCCCGGCCTCCGCCATCTCTACCTCACAGTCTCTAGCGTATTGGTCGGTTTCACACGCGCAAGCCGCGTTTCCATCTCTTTCCTCCAGCTGCCCGTCGCTCGTCGTTCGGAGCCCACGCCGCCAGCATGCCTGCCATCTCTCGTGTCGTCTTCCTTGGCTTGCAGGTGGTCGCCTTTCTTGTAACTGTCGGCCCAGTCTTGGTTCCGCTTTCCGCGCTGGCCACTCCCGTCCCCCTGCCTGTGCCTATGCCTCTCATGCCCCACATCGCTGACTACGCCTCTCGGACGACACCTGTCAAGGCCTACACTGACGCGGTCCCGGTATTCCTGGGTAACAACACCTCGCTTGCTCGACCTGACGCAGACTCAGCGGTCGTGGAAGGCACACCTCCCGGTGTCTCGTCTGGCGTGCGACGTCGAGCAGATCTTTTCGCGACATTCGTGACCTACGTCAACATTTTGAGTACGCCCCTGCCATTCATTTCGCCTTTCTCCCGCTAACCATCCACCAGTCAACCTGTCGACTGCTGGGAATGATACCGCAACCCAACAGCAAGCTGTGGTCGCCACGGCCGCCATCACGGACACCCTTCGCACTTTTCAGGGCCTCTTAGGCGACCAACAAAAGGGACTTGCGAACTTCGACCCCAACGATCCGCTGGAGGTCACGCTCAAAAATCTGATAAATGCCACCAAGAACGCCCTAGAAGCCATCGACATTCTTGTGTACAGAATTCCCGTCCTAGGGCCTCTGCTGGGACCCAGTGCGTTGTTTCATGCCCTAATCTCAAGACATAGAAGCATCCCTTAACTGCCCAGACAGTCGTGTACGAAGTCAAGTGCATTCTTGACGCAATCCTCGATCTCATTGAGAACTTCACGGACGGTGTCATCAACGTCATACTCCCGGACCTGCGTGCAGACCTCCAACTGGTCATAGGAGTGGCCGTGACGGTAACTTGCAACACTGGCGCCAGTCCCCAGGAGTTGTGTGTCATGGCTCGATAAGGTTTCGGTCTGCGAACTGTGATCTAGAGGGGCGCATGTTGGTTCTTGACCTTGTATAACACATCGCTGACGGCTGGTCCATAATGCCATGACTTTCTGACCTGCATTCTACGGTCAACAAACGACTCTCTGCGTGCATTGAAGTTCGGCATTTGACCTCAATGCTTGACCTGATGAGAACACTTTCGGGGGTACTTGGCCGATCTATGTACCGAATCGATGGCATGAGGCGCGCGGTCGACGTCTGGGTTTCATGAATGTCTGGCGCCGAAATGACAGGCTAGAGGGAGCAATGTATACGAAGGATCATGGCCGTAAATACATCATTCTTCGTATACCCAGCGTTCTGCCAAAGCTCCGATGAAGGGTATCTGAAAGCGCACCAGACCGTTCCGTGAAGCATCGGTGTATGCTCGCCACCTGCAGCATGTCAATACCTTCAGGGGTGGTGATCATGAGGAACAAACTTACGCCATAAAGCAAGATGGAACGACAAGACAAAGTGTGCAGAAGGTGCGGATGAATGGTGCAAATTGCAGGAGCGAGGCCAATATGCGGAGGATTACAAGGGGTGTTGTGAGGAGGGCGGATTGGTAGGCTGGTAGTCTGGTGAGCATTGTCTCATTCGGAAAAGATGGAATCCAGCGTACCATGGAAGCGGACAAAGTCGTTGTACGTCTCGACGATAAGGAGCGTGAGGGCTGCGTATTGCACGACCAAAACTCAGATCGCAACGCTCACAATCATTGTACTCGCAGCACGCACCCGATAGAGGACCGAGCAGGTACGCAAACGCTGCGAGAAGGTCCACCCTGAACCCGTGCCGCGTCTCCCACATGTTGTTCGCATTCACCGCTTCTGCATCTTCCAACGCGCCTGCCCCTCCTGCTTGTGAGGTGTTAAAGGTTGGTATACCACCGGATTGGTAGGACGTGGGTTGCTGTGAGCCTGGAGCCGCTGCTGACGGAAACCATGCTCGTGCGGAACCGTTGGCTGGCGGGCTTGTATAGGAGGGGTCGTCGGGGGGAGGGGTCTATGGAGACATTCGCGGAGGCATTTCAGCGAAGCGACCTGGGGAGCAGAACGGGGGCTCACGTAGGCGGCAAAGGAGGCAAAGTGCGAGCGGGTGTTACTGCTCATGCTCATGATGAGGTGGAGGATGAGTGCGGAATAAATAGAGCAGTTTAGGCGGAGGAGTGTAAGGTATGGACGTAGTAGTACGTACTTGAGCCTGAGCCTGGATCCGCGCAGCCTCACCTCGCAGTCGACCAGCGCGGACCGGCGCATGCGGCAAGCGTCCATTCCAGCCACATCAGTATTTGGCTGTGTTTGCTGAGGGCGCCTGTGCAGCCGCTCTGGGCGATCGGTGTATTGCCCTGTTTGGTCAGCATCCAAGCGGCCACTGCCAAACTTCCACGGCCCAACGACAACAGGCAAAGGACACAAAAGCGGGCAAGCAACCATGGTGAGTCTCATTCCGTCGTACTGCTGGACCCATGGAGGAACATCGGACGCGGTGGATTTGCGGAGAGAACGTTGTAGAAGGCTGGATGTGTCGTTTGGCAAATGGATGTACTCGTGCGGCTGATTGACCCTCTGGATAACGGTTGTCTGACGACTCGCTCTCCCCCTCCCCATACCCCTTCTATCCCCTGCCATTTCCTCATCCAATTTCCTCCAATGCGTACTATATGCAGGCCGACGCACCGATAACGATCCGCACTCACAAGTTCATCACAAACCGTCTCCTGGCACGTCGCCAGTTCATCGTGGACGTCCTCCACCCCAATCGCGCGAACGTCTCCAAGACGGAGCTCTCCGAGAAGCTTGCGCAGATCTACAAGGCCGACAAGGGCCGCGTCGTCACCTTTGGGTTCCGCACGGCATTTGGTGGTGGCCGGAGCACAGGCTTTGGCCTCATCTACGATGATGAGGCCTCGCAGCGGAAGTTCGAGCCCAAGTACCGGTTGATTCGGGTGCGTCCCTCCCTTTTGCATTACAGAGTTCCGTCACAAACCTGCTATCGCTGTCATACAGTCCGGCCTCGCCACAGCACCACCGAAAACCAACCGGAAGCTGCGCAAGGAGCGTAAGAACCGTGCAAAGAAGGTCTGTCTGTCTCTCGCATCGTCTCCCGGCCGATTTCTGACGATCTTCTATCTAGTTCCGCGGTACCAAGAAGGCGAAGGCGGCGGAGCCCCCCAAGAAGGGCAAGTAATGGTTGGGCGCATTGTATCATTCTCGGGCTTTCTCGCTCTGCACTTCATGCATATCCGCACGTCGCAAAAGTCGTTCTCAGCAGCTGTATCCTATCACTTATGTCCGCTTTTCCACTTTCCCAATGCCCATGAACATTATGCGTATGCGGATATTGCATCTCAGTTGCCTGGCGCCTTCGGGCTCTTGCTATGCCCACTATCGAGGAGCGGAATGGAAGGTTTATGAGTTGCATAATGTATGGAGGACGTGCGAGATAGCAGTAGAAGTGCACATTACATGTCGGGTATCATAGCTACGACAAAGGGATATGGTCTACCGACAAACCAGCGCGAAAAGGCGAATGAAGCGAAGAACCCGTTCAGAAACCCAGTTTCTTATGAATTATATCCGGATCCTCCTGGTATTCTTCCGCGGATACCCACATCTACGGCGACATCAGCAAAATATGACTATCTAGATTAAAAACCAGTACCTTCTTGAAGGTGTTGAGGCCAGCCAAAATAGAGCCACCAATCCACGTCGAGTACTTGCGTTCAGGAGGGGCATAGATCTTGATCTTAATATCTTTCAACGCCAACTTCTTCACTTCGTTCAGAAGACGGTCACCGAACCCTGAAAGACATGAGCCAGCGCGATAACATGGTAGACGGCGCACATACCACGACAAAGAGTGCTGCCGCCGCTAAGGACGATGTTTGAAAACAGACTTTTCCTCAAATCCAAGTCAACCCTGTTGATCGAGTCAACGACGACCTGGTGTACACCAGCGTACTCCTGGCCGATCAGTTCGGGGTTGAACAAAATCTCTGGTGCGCGGAACCGCTCAGGGCCAAGCTATTGTGTAATGTGAACGTCACGAGGAAGCATAGACATAGTATAACCTGCCGACGTACTTGAACAGTATTCCCATCTGGTAGACGGAACTCTTCACTTCGTCCTAATGAGTCCTTCTCCTCCTTAGCTGGGTTGAGAGCAACGTAACAACACTTCTCCTTAATCGTCCGCACGACCTCGCGTTCCGCAGTGGTGTGTAGGTGGTGACCTGCCTTCCGCAGGAGAAGCTGGAGATGATCTGTGACATCCCTACCTGCTACATCTACCCGCCGGATGGCATGTGGCATGGAGAAGCCTTCAAAAACAGGGACAGCGTGCGTGACGCCATCTCCAGAGTCAAGGACGATGCCTGTTGTGCGGCCAGAAGAATACCTTTGCGCACGCGCAAGCTGAGCCAATCTGTACAAGCAAACAAGGAAGAAGCTCACAGTGACAATACAGCTTGAACAGAAATATATAGAGCGGGGACGTTGAATGTGTCGAAGAAGATTTGCGCGGCGACATCACGGTTGTGTCGCGGGTTCAGCGGTGCCTCCGTGAGTAGTACTGGATGCTGTAGCCGCGTGTTGCGCTCAGAATCGCGGAGTCAACAATCCAGAAGAAGGGTCCACGCACCTCTTCGCTCAGGGTTCCCAGCTCCTCTGCGTACACCCAGCTCCATATTCGCTCCATGTCGTCCCAGTCCGTGACAATCCCGTGTTCCATCGGGTACTTGATCTTGAGCAGCCCACGGGCTTCTTGTGCTTTGCGTCCAATAAAGACATCGCCCTCCAACGCGCCTGCCATGACACGCACATGCTTTGGCCGGCCGACACTACAACCGGGGACAAGGAAAATTCAGATGGGAGGCATACGCGTCGCGACCGAGACTGGTGTGAGACGCACAAAGACGGGAAGAAGCATTTGGGATGGTCTTGTCCTGCGAATCCAGCTTTGATGGTCCCAGAGCCCTGTAGGTAACCACAGGCATAAGAGTCACGATGTCGGATATTGGTGCTAATGTAAGGGACGAACATTATCAATTACCACCGGCTGGTTCGTGAGGACATCCTCAAATTCCGTCGCCATCCCAGGTCGAGGTCGCCGTCTAGGTTATCGTGTGTTGTAGTATCCAGTGAGCTATCCTCCAGATTAACAGAAACCAGCAGTAGGCTAGGGCACGAGCGGAATGAAACGAACGAAGGGGTCGGTCGGCGGGGAGAGGAGAGTTCGAGAGACGCGCGTATGTACGCCTCTGGCGCGCTCTGCGGTCAGCATTCTCAGCTTTGCTTCCGACCGCGATCATGTCTGCCGCAACGTCGCGCACAACTTCCTTGTTGTGCTGGTTGTTCCTGATGCTACTGTATTCGGTTAGTCTTCTCTGCGCTGACCAGTGGAATCGCAGCTAATGCGCGGGGAAGTAGCCGTCCGTCGGTGCCGTCATGGGACACAAGTGGGAAGCAACCAACTTCTGCAAGTGTGCGCCTTAGGACTCTTCACGCGTTTCTTGCCACGGACTCAAGATTTGCCCCAGGCATCTGTTTTGGCCTGAACTATACCATCCTCCGAATGGATATTCCCGACGACCCAAGCAAGCCCTGCCTCTCGTGCACGAAGCAGTGGTGTCTCAATCAAAACCTACCGAAGTGTGCAGGGGCATCCGTCGGGGATACAAATCCCGACACGGCAACCGGGAAGGAGGGCGATGTCGAGGCTCGTTGTTTCCGTGCGTATCTTCGACCCTGAATCCTCGTGCCTGCTGGCTAACTTGACGTTTGTTGGATGTCCGACTCGGCCATCTCAGAACGCGACTCTCCGCGAGACCAGCTTGTCGTCACGCTCTTTCTCCTGACGGTTTTTGGCCTCCTCCTGGGTGCGGGTATCAAGGGCCGCATGCTGAAGGCAGGGTTCGACACGAGTTTGCCGTGGAATACGAGCAGAAGATGGTGGGAGGTGCGTTCTTGAGCACTCTGTCCAGATGCAGGCCAGGCTGACCCATCTGCTCCATTGAAGGCGTGGACGCCGCAGAGACGACCTGAAGACATTCGCCTCGGAGAACCAAGGCGGAACCATTCCACCCGAGACAGCCGAGGGGCCTACGTTAGTGTGTCCGACTCTCCACCAAATCCGTGAATATTGAATGCTGGGCGGAGACAAGGAGCACAGGGTCCAATCGGACGTTCTTGGCTTAGCTGTATTATATAGATCACATACCCTACTTTCATCTGTCGTTCTAATCGCGGCGCCCGAGGAGCGTGTCCACCTCGTCCGTGTCATGGAATTCCTGACTCCGTCGGATGAGACGGGCGGTGTCCGTCGAATTCCCGCGTTGTCTGGTTTTTTGCGGAATCTGCGCCATCGCCTCCAGGGAACATGTGCAGGAACTGTACGTGTATACAGAAGCAGGCTGGACTCGATAACGACGACATGGGACGTATGGAATGCCGTTGGTGCTTGGCCAGCTCCTCGCAAGGCAACATGAACTCAAATTGTGGCCCCGCGCGTCAAGCTGCAAATCGTTACTCCGACGTGCTCTCCGACGTGTGCTGGGTGCGCCGGAATGCTTGGCTACGTAGTAAGCTCGGTGCGCCCCAAACACAAACACCCACCGTGTGTCAATGGGCTCGCTCTGTTCAAAGTCCGGGACCGTCACGGGTGGTCATCAAGTCCTGGGTTCTGGACATTCGGGGTCCAGTACTACCCCAGCTGCATCCTCAAGGCCGGTCGACCCTAGGCGTGCGGCAGCGGAGGCCGCGGAGAGGCGGCAGCGCGAGGTCGGTCATTGCGAGGAGGACATAGCGTCGTCAGGACTAATGAGCCTCGAACCCTGGTTTGCAGGCGAACGCGCGGGGGGTCAAGAACACGAATCCGAATGCAGGGCGGCTTGCTTCCAAACTGGAAGCCCAGAAATCCGAGCCTCGCGCGCCAGAGCCGAGCCAGCCCGAGCGACTCGTGGTGAGTGCATGGCCGATGCCTCTCCTGATCGCTGGTCGTTGCTTACGACAACGCCATTCAAAGTGGGACTGAACGGTGCTGTTTCAACTCCTGGACGGGCGGCGGTGCTTGAACTGTATGTGCACGAGGTAATACCCTGTCGCGATAACGGATGCGGACTCGGGGGGCAGGTAACGACACCAGAACCCCACACGCTGTGGCACTGTGCCGGCGTGTGGAAGTTAGATATACACGTCGTGCGAAGCTCTGGAGCTGTTGTGTAGCCTCTTCTGGTTCTGTAGGGCTCTTCCGGCAACTCATGGATGCAACGCCTGCGAAGACGGATGCCTACAGCACATATTATCCTGGAAGCTTCCGTACACGACTAAGCACGGCGTGATGCCACAGTGCCTATATGCACTGCAGCCCAAGCCAGCCGGGACTAATTGTCAATGGTGGTGGAGGATACGAATGGAAAATCGCAATGGCAAAACATCTGAGGGCTACTGGAGGACGAGGCGGAAACGTTGAAAGTGGGGCTGTGCGACTTGTGGGCGCTTATCCGTCAGAGCGCCGTGTCATCCACGCACACAGGCGCCCACAATGGTGGCCAGGAAGCTTGCCCTGCTACTTCACTCCCTGACCGTCTGCCGGACACCCACCCACTCACCCCCTCGTTCCACCGTCACGCACGCCCGGCACGACGCTGGTCGGCGTTCTGGCTCCTGCGCGACGTCTCATGGATGTGCAAGCAGGCATGGGAAGCGGAATGGGAACGCCTTTTGTGGAAGAAGAAGCCATACCCCGACAACTATGTCCCGCGTTCGTTCTTGGCCTCACTCAGCAGGAATCGTGAGTTCGGCCCTCAGCATGCCTATCGGAACCTGTTTCTCACTTTTCCGCATGTGCAGCCAACTTTCAGCCATATACGTACTGGCATCTCGTGATCCTGTCCTGCCCAATAAGCCAGCACATCGCGAGCATCTTCGTCTTCCTCGCCGTCTTCATGAGACTCCGACGACGGCTCCTCGATCCTCGGGCCCTCGTTTGGATATCTGCCGGAGTCTTCTTGACAGGATATACCATTTGGGAGCTGCTGGAGCGCGGTCGTGCCGACAAAGCTGCAAGGGCTACCAATCGTACGTCTCGCGGTGCCGCTTCCTTCTGCGCATGTTCCCTGACCCGAAAGTTTTTGGCAGGTGCGAAGACGCTGAAGGCCTCCATTCTTGTCTTTCTGGCGCTCATGTCCCTTTCGCCAGTCCTCAAGACTCTGACCGCTGCGACGTCTTCCGATTCGATTTGGGCGTTGTCGGCATCCCTCTTCATTCTCAACGCACTCCTCGCGGACTACACAGCCATGAAGGCACGCAGCCAACAGCGTGAGAGGTATGTGAAATCACCGGAATACTCGTGCTGCCCTGACATTAACTCCGTCCGGCTTCTTACCTTGAGGTTGACCTCAGTCCTCTCAATGAATGCCGCCATCTCATCGTCGGTTGTCCTTGCTTCTCGATTATCGGATGATCTTTCCGTATTCGGGTTGATCCTATTTTCTGTCCAGTCATTTGCACTTTTTCCGATGCTCCGCCGCCGCATGCAAGTATGTCTCACCTTCTTCGTCCGGGGCTCTAGCTGTATTCCTGACATTTCCTGTCCTCGCAGGACGGCGCGAAGACCCTGCAGGTCTTCCTCACGATTCTAATTTCCGGGCTCTCGATTGGGCTCACATATCCCCTCTCAAGCACCGCCGCTTACATCTATTCTACATGCTTTGTCTTCGTGACATTCATTGCTCCCGGGGTGCTGGTCTGGGCGCAGAGGTACAAGAAGTGCGTATCGGTCCGCACAGTATCCTCCTTGTTCAGCTACTGATGACTACGTTTGTCAGTGAAATCCGGGGAACTTGGGATCCGGCAGTGCCTAAAGTCAATCGGCGGTTGTCAGTGACCCGCTAACATTGCAACGACTGCCGATCAACGCTCAACGGGCAACATCTGTGTTACCATGTTACGTCATCTCCACATGTGTTTTCCCCGCCGCTAGGGTGTAGAGACTTGGTCTGGGCCCGGGGTAGAGCTGACATGACTCATGGGTGGGTTGATAGCTGCGCTCCAGTGGTTTGTGTAAGATTGCTGGACTGACCACCCTGAAGGATTCCATGTATCAGACGCCCTCTGGTTACCCTGAGCTGACGATGTGGAGACCAGCTGCGGTCTTGTGGTTCAGCAACAGCCGCCCTGGGCCGTTGGAGGACCTGCATCGGCGGATACCATCATGTTTCTACTTAGAACGTGGACTTCAGATGGCCCCAGTCGTCGCTGAGTGTCTCACGGTACTTAATCAAGCTTCCGTGTCTGCCCCAGTCCGGTTCACGCGATCATTTTCGGCGGTGCCTGTGAAGCTCGCGGGGCCTGCGTCGATGCCCAGACGCGTTCTTGTGGGCTTTATCCCGTGGATACGCAGGGACCGCCATGGACATTATATCGTTGCATCTCGGGAGCGATTCGCGTTTGGCCTTATCGCTGCCCTCCTGGTCCTCTCTTCCTGCATCTCTCCGAGCCAATTCGCTCATCTTGCAGTGCGCGCACGGCCGAAGCGTAGTTTGAACTTTGTTGGGTTCTCTGGAGACTTCTTGCGCGCGCCCAGACTGCTGTATGCAATATTCGCCTAGAGTAGTCTGCCAGTCGCGCCATCGAGCGGGAAGCTCCCTGGCGTTTCCTCTGTCTATCTTCGGAGCAAACAGGACATCCGTCCCGCATCTGCGAGTCCCCCAGGCAGCCGCTCTCACCCAGTTACCTCCTCGGTCGCAGGCAGTCGGACCACGGCGCGGCAGGCGAGATGTGGTACAATGTACAGGAGACGAAAACATAACAGCCATATTTACATGCAAAGCAGCAAACACTATATTACATGCAATACTATACTACATGAAATATACCTGGAACATGTTTAAAGCCAATAAGTAATCGCGTGCAGTGTGCATGGAGAGGAATGAGTGAATGTAGAAAGCCAAACGAGAGCGTGGTGGTAGCAGTCATGGCAGTCAGTCGTCTACAGAGTCCCAAAGCCAGAACCAGAGAGCTAGAGCTAGATCACTGAAATGCCGTTTCGAGATGTTAGTACATATGAGTGTGGGAGGGCCTCTCTACTGTATTCATATTCATACTCGATCTTCGATCGTCCCCAGTCGCAATCTCAGCCATCGTCTCGCGCGCGCGAGCTCGCACGCACCACGTCGACAGCCCACCGTCTCCGCGGACTCAAATCCGCAGATCCCCGTCGCTATCGTGCAGTCGAGGCCGTTTTGCAGGATTCGTGACGCCGATGCCCCGCGCGGCGAGGGCTTCCACCGCAGCCTTCGCCGCCCCTTCCGAAGTCTTCTTCGATCGGCCCCGGGTCCTGCGGAGGGCCCCGAACGCTTGCGCTTTGATGACTGCGAGCGTCCCGCAAATCGGCGGCGGCCCCGGCGACGGCGAGCGCGACGTGCGCGACACGGTGCTCGTGCGCGTGCGCGAGCGAGAGGAGTAGGTGTACGAGGACGACTCGCCGTCGCTTTCGCGCTCGTGCGAACCGTTATCGGTGCGAGAATAGGGCGAGGGGGCCTGCACCGGTCGATCGCCCGCAGAAGACGAGGGCGGATTTGCACGGCCGCTCATGCGGAGAATAGACGTGACATCGGCTGTACCGCCGTGCAGGGTCAGTTCCGGCGCGTGTGGCCGACGGTAGAACTCGGGCCTGTCTGCTAGAGAGGTGCCCTCCGGGAATGTAAACGCATATTGGGCGGGGGCGATCGATGTAGATGACGCGGACGACGGGGTAGATGCGGCTGGAGAGAGAGAGCGGCTTGGCGCGAACATATATGGGGAAGTTGCAAGAGGGGTGAGTGGAACCTTTTGGTCCTCAACTACACCATAACGAGACGGATATGGGATATCGGATGCGGTGAGCGTGGGGGACTCTACAAAGGTGGGAGAATGGGTCGCACTACTGTTATCCATTGAGCCGGGGTCGCTGACGGCCGTGCCCGGGTGTGCCACCCAACCGCCATCACGACTGGTTTCAATAGGGTACGGGGAGTAAGGATCGTATCGTTGCATCCTCGCGTCGGGATGTATTGATCGAGGTTCTGAACCATTGCCTGCGATGGAAACGTATCCAAGGGCGGGCGAGCGTTGGGGATAATCTTGTCCGTTGGGGTTGTGGTAGGAGGCGCCGTTCATAGAGCTTGAGGGATGACTGTTGGAGGGGTAGCGCATGGATTCGTCGGCATAGCTGTTGACAGGACCAGAGGACATAGAAGCGGACATGGTGACAGGAGGGGTGCGGGCGGGGGCATACGAAGTCAAGGGGTAGTCGTCCTGGGGTTCGCGATCGACTTTCTTCTGTTGCTCGTACATCCGCAGGAGACTCTCCTTGTGGTCGAGCTCGGTTTTAAGGCGCGCGTTCTCCTGGCGGACCTCCTGAAGCTGGGACTCCGTGTGCCGACATGACTCCTGGAGCTGTAGGACAACGCTCTCTAGGTTTGTGACTGGACGCGCGATGGCGGAGGTGAGCTGGAGGGAATAGCGCGGGGCGGAAGACGAGCAAGCGCACCTGTCTCCTCGAGCGTTGCGATGTAGTTTGCGCGGCGAGCGCGAAAGGCAGCCTGGGCGTCGGCATTCTTTTTCTTCCTGAGGGCAGCGTCGGAGACGCGAGTAGGGGCGGAGGAGTCGTCAGAGCCAGCTTTAGGGTCGGGAGAGGGCGGCATGGGGCGGCGGGGAGAAGGAGGGCCAGGGAACGGAGAGCTCGAAGAATGGAGTCGGGCCCTGCGAGGATAGGATATGGGATATAAATTCGGATAGGCAGACGAGAACGCGGTGCGGGACCCAGCGGCAGCGCGGCCTATGCACGAGGCACGCCATTTTCCCACTTGTCTTTCCCCCTCCCAAATCATCCAAAATCCCCATCTTTCGCCCGCCCTTGCCCATCAGTCGCCCCCAAAGCCTAGTCCACATTTCTCCCTCTCAGGTCCGATCCACCGACGCCCCTCCGGGCATCCCCACCCCACCCCACCGGCACCCCAATCCACAAGTACGCCCGTGTGACTCACATCGCGCCTATCGTCTCCCTTGTCTCGCCTTCACCCGTGTCCCGGCGCATGTGTTGCCCGTCAACAGCCAACAGCCGTCTGTCCCGACCGTTCGCATTTTCTGCGTTACAGAACTCCGTTCTTCCAGCCACCAGCCACCAGCCACCAGCTCCCCGACGACACGCCAGTCCGGCGTGTCCACAACACCCACAGCCGGGGGCGCGGTCTCAGGCTATCGACAATCACCCTGATCCCTCCGCTACCTCGTATTCTTCCGCTTCCTCCAGCTCCAAGTCTTCCTCTTCCCCTTCCATATCCAGCACCTCCAAGTTCATCCCAGCCTCGTCCAGAACGCACGACACCCGCCGTCCTGTCCGTCCGTTCACTGCAAGCGTCACGCCCCCCGCAGCGCAGCCGGTCAGTGTCCGTGATTGAATGATCGGTGCGGGAGCCGAGGGAAGCTTAAAAGGAAAATGTTGTTGAGCCCATTGTTCCATCAACGTCGCCACGGGCCATGGCGACGACTGCGTTGTGCCAGCCCGCCGCGCAAACAGCACTGCGTACCTGTCCGCTCCCCAATCGGTGCAGTACCTCGTCCATCAGCGCCTTCCGAGTCGTGCCGTTTACGTACTCGTGGGACGGGATCGGGTGGTATATTAAACTGGCGTAGCCGATAGTTGCGACGCGGGCTGTGATTGTGATGAGCAGCCGCAACGGAGCCACCCGCGAGGAAGAGCACGCACTCTGTTCATCCTTCGATCTATAGACTATCACGAGCACTTGCGAGTCGAAGAAGTCGAAGTCGAGGAGTTCGAATGGGGCTGCCCTCTCGCTTCCTGCCTCCGTGGCACAACATTCCAACACCGACACCTCAACCGTCGGCACTCCTTTCAGAGCGCCCAAACCCTGTTGCAGCCGTACAATGCACACTAGAGCACGCAGGAACGTCAGCGATCACTGAACGTGCACGTGGAACACACAAGTGTGCTAAGAAGGGGACTCAGTGAGCTCACAGTGAGACCGCCCACTATCATGCGGCGGCCTGATTGCAAGGAATTGGAGAAAATTGCCCGGCTGCACAATTTGCTCGATGAGAGAAGAGCGGGCACGTTGAAAACTCATAGTCACTTACCTTGTCCTCCTCTGGCACTGTCCGTTCTCGTATCACCGCGGCAGAAGTCGACGCAGTCCCTTCCGACGGCAGGGTACCAACCGGGGCCATCATCGGGGCGGCCTCGCAGCCGGCCACACGCACTGTCGAGCGGGCCGCGGCCTTGGCTGCCTCGTCGAAGATCGCCCTGCAGCGATCCGCGAGTGTTTGCAGGAGCTTGTCCAAGTTCCGTTCGATATGCGATAGATCGCGGGTTTTTACGTCCTAAACGAATTCGCGGGGAACGCCAAGTACTGAGCTGTCGGCTCCTGAGGTGTGTGAGTCGCGGAGGACTCGGACTTACGTCGTGTACAGTTTGATCCCATTCGTCGAGCGCTCCCAAGGCCTTCGCAATGGCAGCGTCGATGGATGCTCTCTCGCTCGGGACCCCGATGCTTTCTCGGTTGATTGGCGTAGCGAGGCCTGTGAACCACTTGTCGATTGGACTGGCCGGGAGACTAGACGTCAGGTATTCGTTGACCTCTAGGATGTCGTGCTGAGGGCGCAGGTTGTGATGGTCTCCAGCCGCATTAACTCGCGACGTCTCTTGAAATTTCACATTAGAGGGACTAGATCGCGAAAATGCGGACTGCACGTACCGAACCGTAGCCATTTCATGAACTCCTTGAACCGGAGAAGCTCCTTCCGCGCGGTGGCAGCGAGGGAGCTGGAATTGAATATGGCAGCGGCGGCGAGGTCGAGGCAGCCCTCTACGTCAGATGGTTTGAGGTTACACACCGCATATTGCGGTCTGAGGCGGCGTCACAAAGAAGCATGCGTGAATAAACTCAATCTGCTTACAATGCGGACCAGCCTTGAACTTCTTGCAACAGTAGGTGCAAGCGTTGGCAGGCAGGAGCAACTCGCTTCTCGGCAAGATCCCTTATTCGAACCAGTGCGTCTGTCATGATGGTTTCCCACTTCTGCATGCTCTGGGGTTGCTGGTAAGGCAGTGAGTAAAATAACAGAATAAGGAGCAAACGCACTCTCTCGCTCATGTGCTCGCCACTGCCGAGGTAATCAAGCAATGCCTCGGAGGATCGACCGGTCGTAAGTAGGCACGTGAGATCTAAGAGTGCATAGGCTACCTCGTCTGTAGGAAACGTGGAAGCTTGAGCATGATGTCAGAAGGCTATTGGAGGTCTGAGACTCACGACCGAACTCGTTCTTTTGCCTGTCTTCCAGCGACAGAAGCCATTTTGGTCCCAAATCTCGCGCGCTCACGGTTCCATCCGCGCCCCACCATGCTGCCCGCATGTCTCTGACGACACGCATTGTATACGAGACCAGATCGCGAGCCGATGACGACACTCTTGCTACATCCCTCAGATGCCTTCCTGTAAGATACGGCAGTTGTACCACTGAGGGGAGCAATCCGACAGCTGAGTCAACCGCTGGGGCATCAGGGCCTATGTGGGCGAAGAAGTAGTCTCGGAGCTTGTAGAGCGATCTCGGGAAGAACTTGCTCTGTAAGGACACGGCGCCCAGGGGATAACTTCCTTCCAGGAATAAGTGGACGTTGCCTAGATTGTCGGCGACAGCCAGGATGCTGTTGACGTTCGTATCGTCAGCTTCGCTTTCCCCTTCAGGAAACGTCTGGTCGGAATCGGGCCTATTCGCCGCGATTGAAGCTGCAGCAAGGTCCGAGGGAAGGTGTGGCCAGGTGTCAATACTCGGCGGGATGACGTTGGTTGTCTCAGACGGTTTGCTGCGGACGCCCTGGAAGGCAAAGAGCTCGCTTGATCTGGAACGACTTCAGCGGCCGCGATTGACAAGGTCTTGGCAACGGCGACTCACCCAAGAGGCTTGGTGTCATCCTGTATAGGATCCAATAGCGGGAGGCCTTTGAGCACGGCATGAGCGCAACCGGTCTAGACCAACGTTAGCCATTCCACAGATTGTGGTTGGTACAGGTATCCTGACCAGGTTCTCGCCTCGTTTGAAGATGTCAGGCAGTCCGTTCCCAATCACCTTCTTTTCTTGCAGGAACCACCATATCCCAGTGACTGAAGCCTGGGGATGTAGTGCGATAGAGTGACTGCGTAGCTCTTTCCCATCCTGAATAGAGTGAATCGAGACCGTGGGTGGATTTGAGGCGACGGCAATGCTCTGAACTTGGATTGGAGTGAGAAACAGACGCGATCCTTAGGGAGCACTCGAACTCGTACCATCAGGACTCCAAGCGAGGCCAACCACGTCCGCTTGCTCAGACTTCTTGTCATGGGACGGGTGGGGCTTAATTGTAAGTTCCCACTTCTTCGATCCTTGCATGTTGTACAGTGTTATTTTCCCATGATGTGATTGAGATGTCACGACTAGCAAGTCCTTGTCGGGACACCATGATGTGGGTAAGACGCGGGATGTGGATGGCAACTGGATGCTCGCCACAAGAGCGATGGTGGTGGCCATGACACACTATTCGAGGGCCATTTAACGGTTCAACGAAAGAAAGGAAGATTCAAAGCACAGGAAACTGACCCGTTCAGCCTTGTCGTTTGCCACTTGAGGTGACGCTTCGCGTCTGGCAAGGATGGACTCCAGATAAGTATAGGGGGAGCGTTGATATTTGCTGCAAGGAGAGCTCTGGGACGCTCTGATAAGCCAAGCGGTCGTACGGACGTTGCTGGTTGAGCCTGTGGAAGAAGAGGATTATATGAAAGCAAAAGCAGCGCATACATTAAGACCGGCCACTGTGCCACTCGCTTCGTCCAAGTCAACGTCCAGAGCAAGGACACTCCAGACGCCCACACACCTCCCACAACCGCGTCTTGTCACGGGACAGTCACGCCAGTCACGCGTCTGTGGCGTTGAGCGTTTAATCTTCCGCCGTCCCGCGAGGTCCAGGACACGCGCTCAGGCTGCATCGGACTGCAGCCTGCCAAATCCTACACTCGGCGGGGTCCTGGCCCTGTTCCAATAACTTCAACAAGTACAAACGCGGTTCCTTCCAAGGCAATTTATCCAACAACAATCCAACTAACGCACCCGATGCATGCAATCGTTTGCCAAGTCCGTGTGCTGTCAGTCAGGCCCGTAACACTCTTCGTGGGGACGGCAAAGACGACGGCGACGATATTAATGAGAACGAGAATGAGTCTGGTTTGATTGACTCTCCCGTCGGAGTCTCAAGACAAGCCCGCTCTCCATTACTTCGGCTTGCCACCTTTTTTCTTTCCCATGCCCCCGATTACGTCTCCTTTTTTGGCCCGCACACCCTCCCTTGTTGGTCGCTGCCCTAACTCCTTCTCGAACGCCCCGCTCTTCAGCTTGGTCACGCTCTTCGTGCGCGCTGCCTTCTTCCTTTCCCTCTTTTTTGATGACGTGGCTCGCCGCTCGGGCTCGCCAATCTTGGCGGGCCGAGATGCCTTCTTCGCAGAACGCACCGCAGCCCGGATCGCCCCACTCTCTGCCGCATCGTCTTCCTCCATCGCCATTTTCCTCCGCTTAGCCCGCCTCGAGAGCCCCGCAAACTTGTCCCGTTTGGGCTGATGGGAGCGCTCTGTTAGCGTCGAACCGATCAAGATGGCTTGATTTCACGGACCTTCACTTCGGCTGACTGCTTCCCTTTTCCTTTGTCGCCGGCGTCGAAACCAGCCTCATACTGCTGTTTACTCAACGCTAGAGGACAAAGAGATCATCGAATCGGGCAATGGCGGAGGTCAAATGACATACGGCATCGCCCTCACCTTCAGCCTTGGCCTTCTCTTTCCCGGTCTGGAACCAAGTACGCGCCGGGCGGGAGAAGATGTCCGCTTCATGCTCAATCATGTTCTGACCCTTCTTGAGTTCCATTTCGGCTTGGCGAAGCTGTCAATACGCACATTTATGAACGGCAATTACGAAACGACAAAACGCCAACGCGCTGACCTGTTTCTCCTCCTTCTCTTCCACCAGGATTTCGGAGATCTCCTGTTTGAGCGAGTCCAGCTTCTGAGCCCATTTGCTAACCACTTCCGGCGGGACCTGCCGGTGGCGAATCTGATCCTCGCCGCCGGAGGAATGCTTTATGGCCGCCTTTAGCATCTTACGGTCGGCCTCGCCCACCAACGTGACGGATCTGTCAAACGTGTCGGAAAAGTGCACTTATGAGTCGAGGTCGGACGACGGACTTACCGTCCTTTCTTGCCCGCACGCGCCGTACGTCCCACACGGTGGAGATACTGCGCGAGCTGGCCCGGCATGTCAAAGTTGATCACCGTCTCAATCCCTTTGATATCCAGACCGCGAGACGCCAAGTCCGTAGCCATGAGATAGTCGACGTGGCCGTCACGGAATTGCTGGAGTGCTCTCAACCGCTAAGCAGGCATAGGTCAGCTGTGAACACTTGGCGGAATACCTGCCCTGTCTCACCTGCTCTTGGCTTAGGTCACCATGCAGCTCGTCGCACTTCATGTTCAGTAAGCGGAACACAATGCGCATTTGGTGGGCGAGCTTCTTGCTGCGGAAGAAGATGATGACCCGGGACTTGGACGTTCGTTTGCAAAGTGCAACCAACAGCGCTGACCGTTCAGATTCTTTGCCAGCCCGTACACGCACGAACTCCTGCACGAGTCCGCGGGCCGTCGTGCGCTTTGGGTCAACAAAAAGCCTGACGGGCTTGTTCAACGACATGCGAACAAGCTCGTCAACCGAATCTGTCATGGTAGCCGAAAAGAGCATGGTCTGGCGCGAAGTTGGACAAGATTTGATGATCTCCGCGAGCTCGTCTGCGAAACCATCCTCTAGCATCCGGTCTGCCTCGTCCAGGACAAGGATATCCAGGGCATCAAGAGTGAAAGTGGGAGAGTTGCGAATATGGTCGATAAGACGGCCGGGGGTGGCAATAACGACGTCGGGACGTGTTCGCAGGTTCACTTCCTGGGCCTTGACAGAGAGCCCACCTGATATAAGATATAGAGGAATTTGACCAAATGCGCGGAAATGAGTAGTGGGCATTCTTACCTACGACCAAAGTGAACCGGACATCCATGTGTGCTGCAAGCTTCATTCCAACCTCAAAGCACTGCACACCAAGTTCGCGGGTGGGGACAAGGACAACACACCGCGTTGCAGCTGCCTTCTTTCCGCGGTCGCGGTACATGAGACGTTCGAGCATGGGGATGATGAACGCGGCCGTCTTCCCTGAGCCAGTGACAGCGTTGCCTACAACGTCTTTGCCGAGAAGCGCAATAGGGATGGTTGCGGCCTGTATAGGCGTGGGCGCGGTAAAGCCTAACGAGTTGAGGGATTTGATGATAGGTCGGGAAAGGTTCATGGAGAGGAAGGATGTGTGAGTTCCTGAAGGACCAGATTCGGAGTCGAAGAAAGCAGCCTTGCGCTCCTTCTCCGCTTGACTCTCCTCTTCCGACTCGTCGCCAGAAGACGAATTTGCGTCTTCGTCGCTTTCCGCATCGTCCGACAGTGCTTCGTCCTCCCCTTCCTCGTCTTCGTCCTCATCTTCGTCTTCGTCCTCCTCTAGTCCAGATCCATCGTCCGAGGTCGCTAATGGATCCTCATCCTCATCGTCAGGGAGTAGATCTCCAAACCCATCCTCAGAACCAGCAGAACCATCAGAGTCTTCAGATTCGTCCCCATCCTCGAGTTCGGAATCTTGCTCTTCGTCCTCTTCATCCTCCACGGGCCGTTTTCGCTTTCCGCCGTAATTTTCACGGAGTCTTCGACGAGCTATGATGTCGTCCACTGAGATGGGGTCCTGAGCAGAGCATTGTGGTCAGTAGCCACATGTGATACAAATCACTTCTTCAGCGTACCGGCTTAGAGCCCTTTTTGACAAGGTCTTCGACGTCCAGGTGATCGCCAATCAAGTCATTGTAAGGGTCGCCTGAGAGATCGAAAGAGAAATCAGGGTTAAGCTCGACGGCCTCCTCTGCAGTCTGAATCTTGGACATGGCGGCGTGCGGAGAGCTCGAATAATTTACGCGCCCATCACTCCCGCGGTCCGCCTCGGGTCCGGCTTCCCGAACCAATCAATACGGCTGGCGTCCACTGCCCAAGTTTCAACTTTCAACTTTCAACCCTTGTTGTCAGATCTAGTCAAAACGTGAACGAGGACAAAGCTTGTCACCATTCAGAAGCTTGGTTACTTGAGAAGACAGCGAATTGTGGAGCTCATGCAGATCACTCCAGGGTATCGTATAGAGAGTGCGCCATACAATTGGTCATATTCAGCATAGCAAAGGGCGACGACAATAATACAAAAAGTCCACGAGTAATGTACTGTCAATAGATATGTGCGGGTGTGGGAAAGCGAGGTATATGTGGAGAGCGACGGTGCGACAAGGCTGTACGATATGAGACCTTTACGTCCAGGTGAAGTTGAGAATCTTGCGAAATATAGCAGCGTCCTTGCGATTCAAGTCGCGGGCTGTGACACGGGGACCGCCAGACCTGAGGTTGTCCTCGTACTCAAGGTCGGGGAGCGCTATGCGAGAGCGTTGCATCTGTATAATCTCCATCAATATCTGCGGGAATGCCACAGTATGAATAGCGTACCTCATAGTCCATGAGCATATCCTCTTGGTGGGTGAGGAACAAGTCACGGATTTTGGGACGCTCAGCGAACCTGTCGTAATCGCCGCTCTCGCGACAACCCTTCTGACACTGGTCGATGGTGTCGATGAAACGTGCCATCATGTTGAACTTAGCCCAGTGAATCTTTGATGGATCATCGTCGTGGTAGTCTGGGTTTCCTTCATGAGCGCGAATGAGATCGGAAAGGTGAATCTCCCTGCAGAACGACGTCAGACTACGAATATCTTAGTGTTTCGGTGCGAACTCACAACGCGGGTATACATGCTCCCTTGGTGTTCCGCAGCGCCATCCGGTACTTCTGATGAGAGCGCACAGATTGCAAGAGCTGATCCCATTGTTGGAAGTTCTTCCAGTGCTCGCTTGACTTCGTCCGCAGTAGCTCGAGAGACTCATCTCCGTCGAATGTCGCACTGTTAATACCGGCAATGATGGCCCGAAGTCCAGAGTAGTTGTGTAGGCTCCGCAGCCGGTTGGCGATGTCGATGAACTTCTCGATTTGTCTGGCCCGGCCCTTGGGTCGGTCATGAGAAAGGATCAAGGATACAACCCTGCGAGGACGATTTAGTTGGCATGCGATGAAACAGCTACTTGAGACCACACGTACCATTCACCGAAATGATTCGAGAGAAGATTGTAAACGGTAATCGGGTCCGACTCTGAATCCTTCTTGCCTTGCACTAGCACATGCTGCAGCCAATGCCGTGGCTAGTGGTGAAGACAATCAGAAAAATCCATGGATCAAGTGCGTACAGCCTACACACCTCAATGCGCAAGAAGAATTGACATTGTAACCGCGTCATCTCCTGCGCGATGTCGGCAGGGTCGTACGTGTGCAATGTTTGGCTTGTGCTCTGGAGTGCACGGAGAATGCCCTTGTACGACAGGCTTTGGAGCTCCTTGGACGACGCTGTGGCCTGTAATGGGATGCTGCCGCCTGAAGAAGCAGAGGGAGGTGCAATGAGGGCCTTCGCAGTTAGCGGCAAGCTAGCCTTTCGCTCGCGCGCAAAACCAGAATTCGATCCCACAGGATTCGAAGACCCATTATCGGCGGGTATGGGGGACGGGCTAGCCGACCGTTGTGAGACAGGTTGGTCCACAAGGAAGGCGTTTTCCTCGTCCGAGACGCTGGACGAATCGGAGTTCTCATCATCGACTTTGAGACCCCAAGACGCGTCCTTGTCTTTAAGACCGGACACCATTTCAAGGAAAGGAAGGAATTCAGCACCGTAGTGAAGTAAATAGGTCTTGTTAAGAATCGACTTGATCAGGGCAGCTAGTGCGCTTGAAGCGCCTGAAACGGCGAAGTCGGTAGGATATAAACTGATCCAAAGGTCAAGCAATTGGCAAATCCTGCAAAACTAGTCAATGACATTCTGTGGGCAAGATGAAAGCCAACAAACCTCATCTGGGCGTAACACGCGAACATGGGATCTCCAGTGGGGTGGTCAAGGGCGCGCATGCGTTTCTGCATAGCAAGTAAAATCGTACGCGGGCTTGCGAAGCGTCGATATGTAAGGAGGAAGTGGAAAATAAAGACCGGATCTATAAAAAGGTGTCACTAGAAGCTTGCATTTGACTAAAACGTTACACACCGTCATCACAAACAGCCATGAATAAGAGCTTGTTGAGTAGGTCCTCCAGACTCATCCAGGGAGGGGCGCGGCTGGGCACGCGGCACCCAAGATGAGCAAAACGAACGACGCTAATATTATGGGAGCAACTCACGATTCCTTCATGGAAAGCTCTCTCGCCCCATCTGATGTTGATATGTCCGTGGCACTCGAGGGACCTTCCATAGAGAGACCAGTGATCGCATGTGCTTGAAGTGAGGCGTGGCTGCCATTGCGGACAGTGCTATAGACCGTAGCATGGCCTACTCGCTCTTCGTGCTTCGACTTCTCGTGCTCCGAAAGCAAATCACTGGTCGAGCGAGCACGTGTTGGAGATGCAGGGGTGGATGGTGCTCCGGGAACGGTGGCGAGAGGCATATGATATGCGCGGGACGCATGCGAAGTGGATTGGGAAGGCGCATGACCGGATATTCGGTTGTTCGTGGACGCCGGTTGGGATGGGATGGGGTTTGAGGAGGACGCTGTCGGGGTGGCAGAAGACGCACGGGATATTTCCCACGGCGGAGGTGAGCCAGAAGAGAGCAACGCGGGAGAAGCCGGGTTGACAGGAAAGTTGCCCTCATTATCTACGTATCAAAAACTCTTCATCAATAACAGTCTCGCAGATCCAGCGCAATGACGGCACATACCTCGTCGGTGGCGGATGGACCGGGTGATCCATCGGAAAGCGTTGCGCATCCTCTCCTTTCCATACTCATCCACATTTGTGACACGGATGAGGCCTGCATCGTGCCTTTCCGCCAATGCATGAATATCGTTGAGGGAGACTGCGTGTTCTAGCTC
Organism: Ganoderma meredithae; assembly: GCA_022814645.1. Lineage (NCBI taxonomy): Eukaryota > Fungi > Basidiomycota > Agaricomycetes > Polyporales > Polyporaceae > Ganoderma > Ganoderma meredithae. The sequence continues at coordinate 144,562 of JAKLMY010000042.1, read as the reverse complement.
CGATTTGCATGCCACTACGATGCAAGGTGCTGGATTGAAGGTGCCTGCATTTGAAGCGTGAGAATACTACCTGTATTTGGCCATGGTATATGGACTCACGAAGGAGGTCCTCAACATGGCCCAGAGAATTTCCATCCGTGACATCAAAGCAAATGACGATACCATCCCAGACCCCCGTGACATCGGTCCAAATGCCGCGGGTATCGTTGAGATTGAAGGGCGAAATGTCAGCCTCAAGCACGCGCAGACTGCATTCCGTCTCGCCGGTAAGGTTCGCAGACATCACACCGCGCCGTGTAGTGTCTGAGGATATGTGAGATGATGGAAATACGCATGGCCAAGGTGGAAAGTAACGCACAAGTAAAAGCTCCCTGACCACGTTGAATGTCGACAGTCACCTCCTCGGGGGGCCCGAGATAGCATTGCTTCAACCCCTTGTGAATAACCGTAGACTTGCCGCAACCATGAGGACCAACAACCAAGAGTGTCAACTCTGACGGTGACTGCTAAAGAAGCCATCAGAGGCCAAGCGGCAGAAAGAGAAGTCAGGTTGCGAACTGCTCACCTCGGCTGCCTGACCGTGGTCCTGGTAGCGGAAGGTCTGTACGTGAGATAGACTCTTGTGCTTGGCGGCGATGCCGGAGAGACTACCGCGAGAAGGCGAGATTGGTGTTGAGGTGGAACTGGACTGCATGGAAGGGACGGACCCCCTTGGCTGGAGGCGCGACGGCATGGGGAGCTCGCCAGGGCGGACGGACTGACGTGACGGCTGTTTGCCCTTGCGCGTGCGCCTTGAGAAGTCTTCTGGGCGCTCCATGTCCGACTCGTCCAGTGAGCCTGGCCCTAGGTCGTGGTCGCCTGGGGACGTGCTGAAGCTGGTCCCACGGCTCCGTGATGAGGTAGAGCGGGATGTGACAGTAGCACGTCTATCGCGTTCGACCAGGGATGAATGGGAATTAGAAAGGACTGCGTCGGATTGGCGTGAGGGCGGGGAGGAGCGACGGCCAGCATATGCATCGCCCTGGGAAGCGCGGAAATCGGAGGAAAGGGGGCTGGAAGGCTTGGGCCTTGCGGTAGTCATGCCAGGGTGTTTGGTAGTCACGAACGAATCGACGGATATGGACTTCCTGAGGCCGGTAGAGGTGGACATCACGGGTGCCGCAGGAGGATATAAGTACACCGGAGAAGCATTGCCAGAGGACGAGCTGGGTTGGTCCGGGGATAGGGACGTGTGAGCGGTTAAAAAGGTGTCCTGAGAGGCGTAGGGTGAAGAGTGGTGGGAGGACGGAGAATCGGGCCTCCTCTGGGCGCAGGACTGGTCGAAAAGGTTGGAGGTGTCAGGCATCTGGATGGGAGGGAGAGACGGAATTTTCGGCAGGTCGATAGGAGGGGGTTTGGACGAAGTCATGACGAGATGGTGGCGTTCATGGGGATATCTCGAGAAGACCTCTGGGCGTATTCAGCGGTTCCCTGCAAGCAACGTCAAAAGGAGGAGAGAGCGCAACGGAGAGAAATGGGAGTCGACAGCCGTCCTCGCGCCCATCGCCAGAGCCGATTCGAAATTGCAACCACCCGCCAGGCCACCCCGCGCCCGCCCGCAAATCACCGTCATGTGACTACCCTTGTCCTCCCACACCGACGCCTTCCACCACCACCAGCTCGAATGCCACGAATGCCTCTCCAGCGCCCCCACGAAGCCCAGTCGACCTCCCTATCAGCCAGGCGGCGCCGTCGCCGATCTAAGCTTCACGCCACCGGCTGCATGCACTTCAATGAACCGACCGTGCCGCAGTCCGAACCTTCCTCGCCATGCAAACACTCAACATTATCTGCCAACAGCGATAGTCGCACATACCATTCGCCAGATGCTCCACAGAATAGGAGATGCCCTCTTCCAGTGCGCATGTTCTCCGCGTGTCCAACTGCCTGCCTCCCACCGCACCCATTGCCCACCATGTTGCCTGCAACATTATATACGCATGCCCGGCACACCAACCAGACACCTCTATTGCTGACACTCGCAGGTTCTTTACTTATACCCCTCGCACTCTGACTATGCGCTACCGTCGAGTCGCGATGCAAGCCAACTACCATCCGTTCCTCTTCACCCTCATGACCCTCACCGCGGCCGCGGAGCTCGGGCTCACGGCGTTCCTCATCAGCGCTGGAAACGAAGCACGAAGCTGGTCAAGCTCGGGCTACCACTCCCTGTCCGTTCCTGCCCGTCCCGAGTGTCGTCCGCGGCTGACGGAGAGCCATTTGCGTTCCAGCCTCATCCTCCTTTGCTTCTCGTCCGCTTGGACGCTGCTGTTCTCGACGGCATATGTCCTCTGGATGGTTGATGGCGCCGTGCACTTGCTCGCTCAAGTGGCGAGCTCCGTGTTCTGGCTCCTACTCACCTCCATCCTATGGGTATGTGACATGTGTGCCCTTCCCTTCGCTGACAAAAGGTCCACTGACCATTCCACAGGGACTCGGCGCTGGATTCATGCATAATGCTAGAAGCGGCGGCAATTGCGCCGGCCATCCGCCCATTTCCCGGTAAGTGACCGTCCGACTGGGATTGGTTTTCACTACTGTGGACTCGAGCTTAGGGCGTCGCACAGGTGCCGACAGACGCTCACCGTGGAGGCGTTGGGTTGGACAGAATTCAGCTTGTGCTGCGTGACGCTCATTGCCACCTTAGTATGGATGCGATCAGGCCTGGGCAAGAAGAAGCTGACCAGGGACTCTCGAACGTTTGTGTGAGGGTGGATGTTGCTTGGACCATAGAAGCATGGGCATTGCCCCCCCCCCCTTGGTTGTACCCAATAACTCTATTCGCGTTCTAATTCAGCTGGACCAGTCGCTCAAGCCTAATCAATATTGCGGATTATTCCTCGCCGCCACTCCTTGCAACACATGGGTTGGCTTCGAGTGCGCCTACTTGAGACAAGATACGCAGGCATTAAAGCAGGCCCCGAATAAAGATCTAACGTGACGAAAATGTGAGATCAATGTCGAATAGAGTCATTACTAAGTTTGAGGCATCCACCTACCCGTCTGGCTGGCGAGCTGGAGGGACTATGGAGGGGCGCATAAGCCCAACTCAACTCTAATAGTTGAGTTCGGGCACGATTTCTTGCACTCCCAAATCCGTCTACGTCCGCCAAAAGCCTGCTCCCCACACTCTCGGGGGACGCGGAATACGCATAACGCCATGAGTTCACCACCATTTCGCATCAAACTTGGAGCGCAGGCGGATACACCTCCTCATAACAATCTCACTTCGTTGCAGACTGGGGGATGACCTGTCAGGTGAGTTATGCGGCCCTCAGGGAAAATGTAGCTGCTCGATCACCAGCATAAGCTCACATCAGCTATGGAGTTCCCAATTTCGTGCGTCTGGACGGATTTGGGTGTGCAGGAAGTTGGAGGCCAACTAAACTATGCCAGGCCACTTTAGTGCACCAGGTCTGTAATGCAGTATATAGACAGTCCATGTCAGCGGTGCCATCAAAACGTGGACGAGACCGTTCGGAAATTCCATCAAAGGGACCCCTGGCACCTGTCAACGAGACGGGCTGCTTGGTTTTGCACCTTCTCTGACTGGCATTCATAAATTCTGCTCAGGCTGGCGGCACTGAAGGCAAACTGAAGATTGCGCGTGTGCGCATGAAATGCACTGATTGCGGTAAGTAGTCGGACACTGACAACTGGGTAGGGTGGTAGCACATTGCGCGAGGGCGGGCTTTAGCCCACCCGCAGCGTTCTATTGCCTGGCTGATCTTATACGGGGATCAGTTCTCCTTGACATTGGGTGCGTGGCCAGGTCTGCCCGGAAGGGCTATATACCTACTTATTAGAATTGAGTTGGGCTATAGGGACGGCCTCTGACATGAGGGATGATCAAGTTCAAACCTGGTGGTGGCTGCACATCCGCCAAAGAAATAGACGCCATGTAGATTGGATCGCCGATGTGAGGGAGGTATCTGATTAGATCATTGTCCCCCAGTCCACGACTCTGGTTTTCCCCTCACCACCAGACCTGTCCTCGTCTGTCCTCGTCTGCTTACACGACAACTGCGCCGGGTCCGTTGTCCGCTGGCTTTTATTCGAGTGTCTTATAACGGCCTCACATCACCCCTGTTATTATAGGTGTGGTGTCGTCACCCGTCTCCTACATCATGTCCGCATCCGGTCCTCCCGCCCAAGCTCCCCTGCTCAGCGATGTGGACGGCGAAAACAGACAAGCGGACGATGCCATAGAAGATGTAGTGGACGAGGGCTGCGACGTTGTCTTGCTCAGCGAGCATCGCCAACAACCTACGCCTGCTCGGGCCTATTTCATTCGGTCGTTGGCGTTGCTGTGTGCATGTTCTCTCAGCATCGGGAGTCACTAGTGCGTACCTTTCTCAGCCGCCACAGAATCGTGACCTTATCGTATTCAGCGCAACATACATCCTTGGCCCCCTCAAATCTCGCATTTCTAGGGAGATGGGCACCAATAATACCGAGTTCTCCCTCCTCATCTCCGCCTTCTCTCTCAACAGCACCTGGACGCCGCTTGTGGGTGGGCTTCTCGCGAGCCGCCTTGGGACAACTTTCACAAGTATCCTAGCCACCGGCGTCATCTTCATAGGTCCGTCGCCCAAACACAGACATGGAGGTGACACGCTCACACGACAGCCACAGGACAAGCAACGCTTCTGGTCGGACACCTCTGGAATAGCGTTCGCATCATGACCCTCGGCATGTTCATATTCGGCCTAGGCGTCAGCCCGCTGGCGGTCGTGCAAGAAACGATCATTGTGCGGTTCTTCAAGTCCCATGGCCTGGGCGTGTCGCTAGCCCTCGGTCTCGTTGCGGGCAAGGGAGCTTCCTTCATCTCTGCGCTCACTTCATACCCGCTTTCACAACGCTTCGGACCCAGCGCCCCATTCTTCGCGTCAGCCACGTTGACCGCCTGCTCGTTTACTGTCAACCTCGTTTATGTATTTGCTTCGAAGTGGTTGGTCCGAGAGTCGGGCACGGAGCTCGAGGCATCGGAGCTGCACGCCGAGGCGCATTCGTGGGCATCGGCTACCTCGGGCATATCGTCCGAGGCAGAGGCTCTGGAAGAGGTAGCCAAAAAGCGGATGGTCAACCTGAGGGATATCACGAAACTTGGTGACGTTTTCTGGGCGTAAGTAGTTCCCAAGGGTTGTCCTTTACGAGGACGGGGTTAACATGCAATGCTTTAGCTACATTGGCTTGAACGTCTTATGCGGCATGATTTGGGCGCCATTTACACACCTTGCTGCGTAAGTGTCGGTTCCCGCTCTGCCGCACATAGTGGCTCATGGTCGCTTCGACAGTGATATCCTGCAACGGCGGTTTGAGCTTTCCGAATCTGACGCTGGTCTGAAGGCATCATACCTCTTATCCGGCAGCATTTTCCTATACCCTATCGTAAGTATGCGTTATGTTCGTGAATCGTGATGGCTTTATTACTGACGGTCTCCTTGTTCCGTAGACCGGCTTCGTTGTGGACAGAGTGAAAAAGCGCAATTTCGTGTTGCGGCTCTTCCTGCTCTCAGGCTTTTTGACTTTATGTTGCTATATCTGGCTCGCACTCCCTCCTTCCACGTCAAAGAACCCTATTCCCGGCATTGCCTCATATGCGCTAGGCAATGGGTTCTCCCCTCGTAAGCATGTGTTTCGTCCGATCGAAAGCCGATAGGCTACTCACGACTGAATAGTACTCCTGGTGATCATGGTACCGCGCATTGTTCCACTGAAATACGTATCAACCACACTTGGCGCGCACAAAGCGGTAGGCCTTACACTCCGATTGCCCATATCGCACAGGCTGAGCGTTGGGTGTAGCTCGAGCAGACGGGATCGACAATCTTCCAGACTCTTGCCGGCCTGACGCTAGACATCAAGAAGAAGCCGTCAGGGCAAAGTGTGCCAATAAATCAGGACCCAGACGACGTACAGTACCTGCTGAACGCCTTCGTTCTGTCCAATGTTCTGGAAATCCTCGCGATCTTGGGTCTGGCTCATCTGGACCACAGGGAAAAGGAGAGGGCGACCCGCCGGGCGAGCGGACTCCTGCCCCAGCATCTCGAGGACGAAGAGGAGGAGGATTGTGCAGTGAAGCCCGGGAGAGAAGGCGACGAGGATCACTGGCAGGCGGAATCTTCTGAGAGTGGGCTTGCACATTCGAGAAGGGGGAGCAGCTTCTCCCGTGCAGCGCGGCCATCATCGTCGACTCTAGAGCAAAGCATACCCCTACTTGGGAACTCACCAGAGTCGTTGCAGCGCAGCAGGCGATATTCTATGGAAGCAATCGTCCCGGAGATCACAGCCGACCAACCGATAACGGGGAGGGTTCCACGGACTAAGGGCGAAGTCAGGAGAGGAAAAGTGTTCGCGATCGTTTCTGTAATACTAATCGCTTCTGCGTGGGTCCTGTTCATGGGAACGGCCTGGTATCGATTAAGATCTAAGGAGGAGCGAGGAGTAGATAGGCAGTAGCATCCGTGACTCTCCGCGCATCATGGACTTCTGAATGGATGGTGACAACTGTACGATACTGTTTATAGATGACTAATGTACGAGTATGGCGTGCGTCGTTATACTGAGAGTGTAATATACGCACTAATTGGGAATATACTTGTGCTTCTCATCCGTCTGAGGCGAGCGATCCGTACACACAGCAAACGACGGGTGTTCTAGGGATTGTCACCACGTTCAGGCGGAGGATTAGCCCGTCGGTGCCATCTACATTCCGAGTCACCATCCTGAATATTGAGAGATGCTACAAGCACTTACGATGGTCAATGTCTTCCTGTACTCCGGTTCGCAAAGTGCGCGAATGTCAAAGAGCCTAGAGGCTAGCATGAGATAAGAACGAAAACAGTCCTCCAATAGATTTCACATACTTTATGAGGCCCTCCGTCGTCATGGGCTCGTTAATCGGACCGGTCCCATCCTCTTTCGGCTTCATGCAGCCCGCAACCTCATCGATCATCCCCTGCGATACCGGGCGGGGGCAAAAGCAAACCGCGGGAGCTATCTACTCATCGACCCAGAATGCACGACCGACGATTCCCTCGCCTTCTGGTTTCAAGAGCCCCTGCCCTTTCCACACCTCACACAATTTCTCCGCAAGTTCATCGAGCCCGTCGGGGACGACGCCGTTGGGGATCAGGGCCACCTTGCCGATCTGGAAAAGCTTTGGGAGCTTCTCGGGCAGCGGTGGGGGCTCTTGACCCTGAATGTAATACTGGATACGCTCTACGGCCATCTTCGTATCGGTCGATTCGACTCGGCAGGAGAGCGCGACGGCGAACTTCTCGGCGTTCTCGGGGTGATGCTCGAGGTCGAGACACTTGATGATGATACCATCGACGCTGCTCATGAGCTCGTCGTCCCGGAGCATTCTCATGGCCACCTTGATGGCCGGAGGTTGGGATACGACAGATGAGTCTGAGGCTTGCCTACAAATGGGCTTGTGATCTTTCCTGGTGGATAAAGACAGCGATGGGCAAGTCTCGCACTCGTTATATTGCAGCGTGATCCTCTTGCTAGTCGCCTTTTTGGCACTGAGGAGACATGGGAGCATTTCAACGAGTGATCAGACAGCTGCAGGTGTCGGTGCAACAAACCTCCTTGGAGCAGTAGCCCATCACTTTGCACTGTGTGCGTCGAGTCAGTCAAAGCGTGCGTGGAAGGCCAGGGAAGACACACGCCGCCGCACATCCTGATGACGCTATAATCAACCATGGTGCGACAGAACGCGCACTGGTGCTGTCGGATGATCTCCCTCTTGCCCGACATTGCAGACGCGACTTCAGTGACGCTGGCAATGCCGCTTGCACGTGGCCCAACGGCAATTCCCGGTCGAGCAACGAAGAGTGGGCGTTCGCTTGCCATTGCTCACAGCAGCTCGACGACCCGTCGACTATCCTCAAAACTCAAGAGGTGAGTGTCCAAATTCATCTCATGCTGCCAAAAGGAGGCCACCCATGTTGATGTTGGACGGTGGAAACGAGAGAATGGCGGGAAGGGGGTGGATGGGCGATTTGGCATTTGGATGTGGCTTTGGTCAGCCAGAACGCTGAGTGCAGCTTTCTTCTTTCCCTAGCCCTCAAGATGGGTGCCTACAAGTACATCGGCGAGCTGTACAAAAAGAAGCAATCGGATGTCCTTCGGTTCCTCCTTCGTGTTCGGTGTGTTGCATTTGCGTCCGTGTCCGTCTTGCGACGATGCTCAAGAAGATATCAGGTGCTGGGAGTACCGCCAGTTGAACGTCATCCACCGCGCTTCCCGCCCCTCCCGCCCCGACAAGGCTCGCCGCCTTGGCTACAAGGCCAAGCAGGGCTACGTTATCTACCGCGTCCGCGTCCGCCGTGGTAACCGCAAGAAGCACGTTCCCAAGGGTATGTGGGCCATATCCTCATACAGGTGGAAGGATTCTGAGATTTTGTGTAGGTGCCACCTACGGCAAGCCTGTCCGCCAGGGTGTTACCCAACTTAAGCCTCAGCGTGGTTTGAGGAGCGTTGCAGAAGAGCGTGTGGGCAGGAGGTGTGGCAACCTCCGTGTCCTCAACTCGTACTGGATCAACCAGGACGGCGTTTACAAATACTACGAGGTTATCCTTGTTGATCCCAACCACAAGGCCGTAAGTGCATTTTCTATCTTGGCCGTATTCGTATGCTGATCTATGTACAGATCCGCCGCGACCCCAGGATCAACTGGATCACGAAGCCCGTCCACAAGCGCCGCGAGGCTCGTGGTCTCACTTCTGTCGGCAAGCAGGTTGGTAACAGCGCTTTTTTCACCTCGCAGGTGTTGAAGTATCTTCTATCACACAGAACCGTGGACTCGGCAAGGGCCACCGTTACAACCACACACCAGGCTGGTCGACCTGGAAGAAGCACAACACGCTCAGTCTCCGCCGCTACCGGTGATGTATTGTTGTACTTGTTTTGTCATGCGCTATGTCCCACCCCAACCATATCTCACACTGCATTCATGCCCTCTCATGTCGCTATGGATGTATGCCTCGGTGCCGCTCGTGAAAAGAGGTTGTTGCCTTCTGTACGTTCCCTGTCGATTCAGCACGCTGGACATTGTAGCATGCCCGTTCGTCGACCTCACCGCGCGCTCAAGTTATTCTAAGTATAAGTACAACGCCGTGGCGCTGCAGGAAGGTCAGAGGGTTGCGGCCGCGTCAGCTTGGGAAAATTGCAGAACATGAGGCGGACACGTTGATGCTTATTGGTCGGAGCCCGGGACGCCGCAGCAACAGACGGGAGAAGCATGGCCGTGCCAAATCGGACGTTCGAGATAATCCTGGGGGCTCTGGCCTCGGTGCCCGGTTCCTGTATGAGCCCGACTGTGATCCCGGTGTCGTGCATTCTGTACACCGAGGGCAACGTTGGTGGACATATATAGGTACCTGTTATGCCTTTCCGGATGGCTACTGTATCCCGCTCGTAGAAGGCACCGGCAGTCATACCCTGGAGCATCGGTATTACCTACTGTTCATCTCTGGATCCACGAGCCTCTCCCAAGCCTCGGCTAACTGTATATAAGCGGCCCTTCCGGCAACTGCTCAGTCCTCCGACCAGGAGCCTTTTCTTTCTGCTCGAATCACCATGTTTTCTGCCCTTCCTTTGGCTCTACTGTCCTTGCTCTCTGCTACTAGATTCGAACCCGCCTGGCCTCATCAGCTTTCTCGGCGCTCCGTCGGGCAGGCCACCTTGCTCTTGCTCTCCTTCTCCCAACATGTTGGCCTGGCCTCAGCTTCCTCTCTCCACAGGCGAGCGAACAAGTTACAGACAGACACGAATGGGTCCAGCTTCATATGGACGATACAGGACACGTACGAGGGCAAGACCTTTTTCGAGTGTGTCCATCCCCTCTGGTAGCTGTCCGCTCAACTAATTGGGGGCGCGTCGTAGCACTTTTGACTTCTTTACGGGAGAGGACCCTACCCAGTGCGTGCAAATCACTCTATGCGTATGGACATGTATGTCCGACTGACCGTGGATGTTGGTATCAGTGGCATGGTCAAGTGAGTCCCATTCGTTTCTCATGCACATATTCCCCGCCTTCAATGTCCCGCTCTCAGTTACACCGACCGGGCAACGGCCCTTGCTAACAACCTCGTCTACGTGACGGAGGATGGCAAGGTTATTATGAAAGGCGACAACACCACCTCGCTTGCTTCTGGAGTGTACCGCAACAGGTCTGTCCGCGATGAATGCTTTGTAATTGCGCATGTTCACGTCCTATACGTCACCAGTGTACGCATATCTAGCCAGGCGCAATACAACACCGGTGAGCCGAGCATTCGAATCGCCATTGCGTGCGGTGTGCTTAACATGCCAGTAGGTTTGTTCATTCTCGATCTGAACCACGCACCGTGGGGTTGTGGTGAGTTCGGATATTAACACAGTGCGACTTGCGTTAAGCGGTGCATAGGCGTATGGCCTGCTTGGTGGACGTTGGGCGGAGGTCAATGGCCTTACGTCAGTCTTTCTTCATCGTGTGCGGGTCGAGTCTGACGTGAATACAGACGGGTGAAATTGATATCATTGAAGGCGTCCACGACAATGCACACAACCAAGTGACATGGCACACTGGTCCTAGTAAGTCCCTCCCCCTCTCCAATACTGTGACAGGCTGATTGCGTGTCTCATTTCCAGACTGCTATCTCAACACGAATGTGTCCTTCACCGGCACTCCGGTTGTACGTCCTGGTCAGCCAGGCTGTATGCGCTAATTCTGACCACACACGCCTTGCAGTCCTCAGGGACGAACATTACCTGCGATGGGAACGCAAACGGCAATGCGGGTTGTGGCGTCACCGAATGGAGTAGGGCATCCTATGGTCCAATCTTCGACCAGCAGGGTGGAGGGGTATTTGCCATGAAGTGGGATGATCAAGGCATCGCCGTCTGTGCGTCTGCTCATCACGCTCCGCTATCACCATCGCTCATCCTCGTGTTCCATTTAGGGTCATTCTACCGTGCAGCTGTTCCAGTGGACGTCCTCGCGGGTAGCCCCACTCCTTCAACCTGGGGTGAGCCAGTCGCACTGCTTGATCCGAGCAGCTGTGACCCGATCACAAATTTCGTCAACCACTCGATCGTATTCGGTGCGCACGCACTTGTTACCCTTTCATCTCCGTGCGGTCGGCTGATCGGGTCCTTCCCTTTCTAGACATAACCTTCTGCGGTGAGGCGGATGGACAAGCTGAACTGGCTCCGGCCGACATTGCTGATTTCATTTCCCACTTATCTGTTCCACAGGTGATTGGGCAGGCAACTCATATGCCACCTCTGGCTGCCCAGGGACGTGTACGGATCGCCTGATGGACCCGAGCAACTTCGTGGTATGTCGCCGCTGCGTTTTACGTCATACTTGTGTCCCGAGACTGATAGACCTTCTCGGGTCTCATAGAACGCGTCCTGGAACATTAACACCCTGAAGGTGTATCGGAAGCAAACCCTCACCGGCCTCGTCAACGGCGCGGAGAGCGAAGTGTCTGCACGTGTCCTCTGGAAGGTGACGTGGCTGGCATTTGCGCTTCCTATACTTGCGCTCGTGGTCCTGTAGATTGCAAAAGTAGATGCTGCGGCCTCCTGACACCTCAACGGCCTGAACCGCGGTATTCTACCCTCGAACCGGACAATCACCTGGGCATTATTTTTGCACACATGCCCACACGACGTAGCTATAGCTTATGTTTTCCGTCAACGACTTGCTTCATGTCGACACGCATTATTACGGACATTTGATGAATAGAAGCCATACAACCCTTCAGATTTGCCGCTCGCGAGCTTGTATTGAATGTAAGAGACTGTGGCGTATTTGCGGCCAAGGGTGACTAAAGAACAAACTTATGTGGCTGGCATGACGTCCTACAGCTTTATTTTCCATACCTGTGTACTCATCATCTCCTCTTCTGTGGTTACAGCCCATTCGACTGGCTCGGCGAACGTTGCACGCAAAGGTGTCACGCTGACCCATCCTTTCTCAACAGCCCATCCATCCGTACCGACCGGCACACTCGGAGGCTTGATGAGGCCCGTCATGTCCGGTGCGAACTTGAACACTAATCCTCCGACACCCTTCGCCGTCGCCTGCAGGTCCAGCGCGGCCGCATGTGTGCCTTGCGGGTTCTCAGACGGGGAGTCTGGGCCCGCCGCAGAGATTGTCTTCTTCGCCTCAGGGTCGCTTTCTTTGTACGCTTTGAACAGGCGGCCGTAGGAGTTGCGCCACATGTGCGTCCAGCAGATGGGCAGGCCTGGGTCGCTGAGGAGGCCGTCGACCATGGGAATATTGACATTATACAGGTCAATCTCGCCCGCGCGCAGTCCGCCCTCATCCTCACCCCAGTTCTCCCACAGATGACCTGTGATGCGCGCAGCGAGGCGGTGGGCCGGCTCGTGGAAGGCCGTTGGGACGGGGTGCAGGACTGTCCCGTAGGAGAGAGCAATCGAGCGGACTTTGGACAGCGAGGAGGAAAGCGCTGCGCCGATGGTCCCGGATGAGAGCGCAAATGCAGCTGAAAATAACGCCGGCATTGCCTGAGTTCCTGTCATCAGATGGTATCTTCATGGCGAGGTCCTTACCGGAGCTGTTGCGCCCAAGGTTGGGTCCGGATAGCTGAAAATAGCACTTAGGAATTGTAACTCAAAAGTAGTGGCACTTAGTACTGACAAGAAGATCTATGTCCCCGTGGTATAGGTTATGAAGACCAATGTTGGCACACGTCGCGGGGGTCTGGGGAAAGTGACCCAGTGTGAGCGTTTGTCTATCATTGTTACAGCAAAGAATACCCACTCCGTCCAGAAGAATCCACTCCCCGACTTCGCCTTCCTTCAATGAACGACAAGTCTCGGATACTTCTCCTTCACCGTCTTTCGGAGATATTCAGGCGTCTGGAGCCCGCAGGGTGCTAATGGTGCATACCAGGATCTCTGGGATAATAATATCGGCCGTTCACAGTCTCATTGATGTGGTACGCCTTGCCTGTAATGTATGCAACGTCAAGCGCAAGGTATTGGTCGATTTACTGGGCCTGAACGACGCACCGATCCAGGACTTCTGCGAACTCGGGATGACGACCTTGACATCCCAGCCTAGACATATCGCATGAGACGACCCGGGCACTTCTTAGATGTGTTTGAGCATTTACCAAGATCCTGAGTTAGGTGACGGTACAGGCCGAAGACGTACGGCGATTCATGACTTGGCGGGCCGTCGTCGTTCTTGCGATCCAGCACACCGTCGGTCAACCCGGGATCGCGCGCATAGACGCAGAGATGAATGTACTTGCAGTCAACAATACTCTTGGTTTATGAGGCAGCGACGACATGGCAGAAAGGGTCCGGCAAGGACAGTTCGAAGGAGAGGGGAGGTCAGAGTGGTCTGGGTGCAAGCCCTCGAGGGAGGGCCACTTTCCCGGCACAACCCGGCCCGGAAGCTCAAATGACACCTGCCTCTGGGCTCGCTCTGGGCGCATCCCGAAGTCCGTCATTCAAGGTGGATTGACTACGACATGTATCGTCCAAAAGGGTCGAAGAGTACAGTACTGCCTTCGACAATAATGATCTCAGAATGTTTCCAAACGACTCAATGCGTCGATCGCACGCCAAACTCAGCTCCTGATCGTCCGTTGTCTCCGGATGTTTGTGCTGCTTCATAACTCGAGCGCAAGATTCGCCATGCGCAGAGCGCCATCCTTGGTCTTGTTTCCTGGATCAGATAATCAGAACTGAGTTGGGTGTTGCGGAGGAGGCCTGCTGGCAATACCCACCACCGACAAAGCCGCTTGCATGGACGAAGATGCACCCTTCAACGCCGGAAAGTTGGGAAAGATTGTCATCACGGACACCGCGCCACTTCTCTGGAAGTGCTTTTCGGCTTTCGAAGCTCTCCGCAGCGACTGGAACAGCTTGAATGCGCCAATTTCCCTCAAACTCATCTGGATAGAGGACGTAAAGGGGCTTTTCGGCCTCGGGAATCTGGAGGGCTTCCTCGAGCTCAAAAATGTGATCCTGAGATCTGCTGGTTAGTAGGGACTGAAATACATGTACCGTCCAATAGATCCGCACCTTCCACGGAGCGAACTGTTCGAAGGCAATAATGCGGCCATTCTGGTCGACCTGCTTGCGTTTCTTCAGTGCTGCAATGACGAGGTCACGCGCGGGGAGCCAAGCATTGGCGTAGTAGTCGAGCCTATCCAAAAACTCGGTCCCCACCAGGGTAGAGGCCTGCACAAACTGGGCCTAGGAATGGCGGTCTTAGCTTGGCGCGCTTCGAGAACTGGCAAATATAAACACTTACATTGATAGTCGCCGAATCGGCAGCTTGGTTCCAAGCGGGGTTCAAATGCCCGACACGGGCAGATATGTCAGTCCTGATGCGGTATTTGGGCTGGAGGTCAGTGGGGTACTGGTTAACCCCGTTGTCGATGGCGTCGATTGCTTCGATGTACTCCTTGTATAATTTGAGCCAGAGTGTGTCGACCTTCGAGTCTTCTTGCGAAACTAGCAGCCTGTTAGCAATGATCTCCTTGCCGAAGTGCCTAAAAATCGAGTTGTCAGATCGCATGCAGGAAGGAGGATACGGGTGGCGAGGGCTGACTTGTAGACAAGCCCAGCCGAGGAGAGTTTAGTGCTGAAGCCGTGTCCGAATACTTCGGCGAAGCCCCTCTGGTGGTGGTCAAAGCGCTGCGCCTTCTCGTCGTACACACCACCAACGTCGACGACGATGTCGCAAGTATCGAGGACCGCAGGATCTCTAGACCGTTTCAAAGCTGGGGAGTGCACGTTGAGCGTGAGGTGGCGGCTAACTGGTACACAGCCCAAAGCCGACACGTACTGGCCTCGGCGTATGTTTTGGTCTGGTTGAGTAGGAAGACGGCGAGGGCCTCGTCGCAATGGAATGTACCACTATGAGTTCCAATGCTCTATGCACTTGGTTTCAGCTAAGTCCACCTAGGAGAGGTGGTGAAACTGAATGGACCTTGGCTTCTACCTTCAATCTTTTGGCTGGGTGTTCCTCGGCGGTAGACATTGTCCTATAGTTCGAATAGGTTCTCGACAGCAAGTGTGTTGAGCAGCGTGGATTGGGGGCGAAGAGATGGCAAGACTCGAGCCAGCGTTGTGGCAGTCTGACTCTGAGAAGGCTGGACACCGATCGAAGCATGAGGAAGGCGCCGACTCTCGCGGAGTCCAGGAGTGGGGCCTTCACTGAGAGACAGACCTTCCCAGGGGCTCGTCGCGTATCGATCATTTGCACATCGACCGACCGAGATCGAAAATGTACGTATGAAAGTCATTATCCATGGTCTATGACAGCGTACGCTATGCGCGAAAAAGGAGGAGCGTAGTATGCACGTGGAGTACTCAATAAAGCGTCCATGGGAGTCCATGCGAGGATAGGAAGTGTCCAGTCACCGAACCCACCAATGTATCGTCATTCGTCACGAATCCTGCCCTGCCTGCACCCTACATCATCACCAGCACCCCGCCCGCTGTGACACCGACGAGGACGGTGAGCAGCATACTTGCTTGGTGCGTAAATGCTGCAGCGATATAACCGTCGTTGGGACCAAAGACGCCACCTGCACCTGTCGCCCCGGGGCTGGGGGCACCTCCAGAAAGGCCGCCGCCGTTGATGCTTGCGGGAGCAGTGGTTGGAGGTGGGGTGGAACTTGTCGAGGTGGGTTTGCTCGATGAGGCTCCCGCGCTTCCACTCTGACCAGATGGGGCAATTGTACTTGTGATGAGGTTGGTGGAGGTAATTGTGGAAAGAACACGGTTGGTTCCAAGCACGACAGTGGTAAACACAGAGGTGATGACGGTCACGGAAGGGGAAGCGGGTGCGGCGGAGCTCCCAGATGCAGTAGGTTGCGTCGAGCCACTGCCGACGCTATTGGATGCCTGCGTGCTTCCGGACTGGGCGGATTGTCCTGACGTCTGCGAAAGAGAGGCCGTCTGGGATGGAGAAAGAGCGGAGGTAAGGATAAGCGAACGTAAGAGTCCTGAACGGCGCTACGCACCTGGGCGGCGGCCAGGAAGGGGAGGAGGAAGAGGAAGAGGAGCTGGGAGTACTTCATGGGGCCGGAGGGTAAGGGTAAGGAGCGAGGCGGGTGCAAGCTGGAAGCGGAGGCGTTGCCCGTGCCCAGTGTGAGCGTGTGTGAGCAGGTGTGAGCCCCGATGGTCGTGGTGCTGGTCAGAGGCGATGGCGGCAATCACCGAGCCCCGTCGAGCATGCACGCGCGGGCGCCTACAGGGAGGATACCCGGCACAGACGGGACGACCCCGCATCCACGTCCGCGTCTGACTAAATTGCTGGGAGCCAATGCCGTCCCCCGCAACACAGCTCCCGGAGGTGCACTGTGTTCTCTTCCCCCATGGCACCCTCAGCCCTCTCACAAAATGTATTCCACGTTCTCCTCCAGTACATCTCGCCCCCGTCACAGTTGACCCAACCGATTCCTCCCCATCTCTTGTCCAGACCCTTGTTGCAACGCCATCACTTCCTTCACCTCTCCCCAGACCACCCCGACGACTACCTCTGTTGGCCATCGTCACCGGAGAACAAGGCCCGTGTCGTCCACCTTCTCGAGTCCCGTTCTCGCCCTCTAGACGACGACCAGCCTTCCGTCTTCCCCATCCAGTACTCCTTCGATGGAGAGTACTTCTTCGCCCACGTCGATCTCTCCACTGACACCGACCACGGTCCTCGAGTCATTCTCCAGTGGGATGAGTCCGGAGAATGGAGGTACCACAACGCGGATTTGATGCCTTTCCCGCCTGCCAGTCGAGTCGCCCTCGAAGATGTCCTCATCCCACCTTCCCCTCCCGACCCCGCCTCCCTCCAACCCTTTACCCGGCCGTCCTACCTTCACACATTTGAGGTCAACGATCTGCACGATGACAGCGACGACGACGATTACTGGAATGCATACGGTGCCACGGACATTGGGGACAGCCATTACACTCAAGGCTCTCCTGCGACTGCTAAGGACGCCGCTTCCTCCGAGGATGCCTATTGGGCGCAGTATGCTTCTGTCCATGGTTAGTTCGCACTTTTCTCGGTGCCCGCTCCGGATCCACTCTTTTCCCCGGAGCGTGCAGCTAGCTTCCTGGCGCTCCCGACGTGATATGCGACGGGAGCCAGTGCACGTGCCCGACACAAGTATAACACCATACTCACAACATTTGTCAGGAACCGCCGACTCGACGATACCTTCACCCGCCCCTCGTCGGAAACCTCTGCCTGGGCTTCAGCAGCTAGACGGCCACAAGATGGAATCTCCTCTCCCTCTTCCTGTTCCCGTCCGCATTCCGTACGAATGCGAGGACCCGTACGTGGAGCCGCTGCCAATCCCCCCAGGCATCATCGCAAGGAACAACACCCGCTGGGATCCCGCTTCCCCAACGACGTTGGCGCACTTGCTGTCCACCATTTCTCCTCGGGTGAGCCCTTTGGCAAGCCCAGCACCCGACGGCCATTTCAACCTCGCGGACGTCGATCTGGATGAGGAGCTGAGCTCGCCCACCATCGGTGGAAGCGACGACTCTGATCTGTCGTCCTCGCCCGCGCTGGGGTTGGAGGGCACCGATATCGAGGTGGTGACGGCACGGGGAGCTGCCGAAGATTTCTTCGTGCCTGCTTCGAGCACCGTCGCGGAGATCAAGGCAGCTGTGGTGGTAGCGATGAAGAGTACAGACAGAGATGAAGATGAGGCCGACCTCCGTGCTGCGCTAGAGGGTGTGTGGAAGATGTGGAAGAAGACGAGAGGCAGAGCAGCTGGTCTGTATGCCACCTCTGGTGATTGCGAGACCAGAGAGGCGTTTTTGCGGACCGCTCAGCTTGTGGTGGATGGGGCTTAATTGACCACCGCTTTACCGACGGTTTTCGGCAGGGGCTCTCGGCAGTAGTTAGCGATCCCGCGCATCTTTCTTTGCCCCTCAGATTTTAAGGCGAACAAGCTGCACTGTATATCAAAGCTTGTATGTATACCAACACATGATATCCGATGCACTATGGCGCACCTATAGTCCATGTTGGCAAAGCGGTTATCCTCGACAAAGGAATCGACATGGTCTCACGACGAGTGCATTGTTTTTTCGTCGCTTGGAGCAGTGCCATCCCAGGGCGCCTAGATCGAGCACCCGATGCCATTGTGTGGTCGAGGTCGGCCACAGCGCCTGTGCTGCAGCCATTAAAGCTGGCTTCCCCCCTTCGCTCCCCCACGACCCGCAAACTAAACAAACACCTTAAACTAAATCCTGGCTACCGAGACAGGCTATGGATGATGACAGCATAGCAAACGTCTCAGACTTGGAAGTCTGGTGCGTCCCTGGCCTTTGTCCTCTCACCCTTCCCTTGGCCACAGCCTCAAGTTCTCTGCGACCCTGCTGCAGGAAACATCTTCTCGAAGACCAAACCGGTGCGTTGCTTCTATCATGACTTGCTTCTCTTTCCGGTGGCGACCTGACGTCGGATCCTTTCGCGTGCGCGGGGATTGTGCACTACGCCAGCCCTCTTTGAGAAGACCTTTACTATAAACGCCGAACTCAAGGCGCGCGTCGAGGAGCTTGAGAGGGAGCTGACGGTGTGGAAAGAGGCGTTCAAGACCGCAGACGGCGATAGGAAGGTCCTGAACAAGAACGTCCTCAAGCTCGAGCGGAGCATCGGCGCTCTCAAGGTACGCACTAGCCGCCTTCTCGACATTCTCTGACCGACCCCGCGCTCCTCTCCTTTCCTTCCGACTGCTTCATTTTTCCCGCGCTGCAGGAGGACAACCCTTTGATCCTTTGCCTCATCGATGGCGATGGCAATATCTTCTCGTCCGACCTCATAAAGCAAGGGCAGTTCGGCGGCCGGCAGGCTGCGGCACTCCTCACTAAAGGCCTCACCGACTACCTCTCGTCGATCGACCCTACTGAAGCGTCCCTCCCCGGACGCGGCCAGATCTGGCTGACCATATATTGCAATAAAAATGGCCTGCTGGACACCCTCACGCATAATCTCGTGTGCACTGTAGAGGAGTTCGAGGGGTTCATCCTTGGCTTCAACCAAGCCTCTCCCTTGTTCTCCATTGTTGACGTGGGCAATGGCAAGGAAGCGGCTGATTCTAAGATTAAGGGTGCGTTGTTATGTGCAGATTGGGGACCTGTCGTGACTGTTGAAGGCAGAGTGCCTGCGCGTCTTTACGCGCTTTCCGCAGACCACAAAGGTCTTCTTCGGTGGTACGTCGTGTACTCATTTTGCTATCGGACCTCTTAGGTCTCACACCATCTGCTATTAGGTGCACACGACAACGGGTACACCTCGACTCTCAACCTCCTGCAGAATGAAGGCCTTTTGGATAAGGTCGTTCTGTTGAAGGGCTACAAAGATCTCGCGCACGAGATCAACAATCTCCGCTTACCGCAGCTCGAGATTGACGGCGTCTTCATCGAGAAGAAGCTGCAGACAAATGGAAAGCAGAAAGCAGCCACGGTTGCAGTGAACGTGTCCGCTGCTCATGCGGCCGCCAACAAATCGCCTAAACCACCCAAGCAGCCTATGACTCCGGGCTCATCCGCCTCGGAGAGCGAAAGGGTCCGCTCCGGGCCTGGGGGGAAACCTGGAACTCCAGTCGCGCAAATTGCGAAGACGGCGACCCCTGTTAAGAAGCAAAGGCCACTTGATCCTGAACAGGTATGTAGTTCTCAGTGTTAGTTTGAGTAGTGGGCGGGCGACTGAGGTGATGAATATTGCGGTTTGCATAGCCTCTTCACAAACGTATGTCATATTGTGTTCAGATCACCCAATTGGGCAGTGTCTAACCAAGCGTCGACATGACAGAGAGACCACCTCCATGCAACTTCTTCTATCTGGCAAGGTGCAACAATGGAGACCACTGCAAATATGAACACAATTACCCACTAGCTCCCGACCAAGTCGCGGAATTGCGTGTGAACGCGAAGAAGTGGCCGTGCCCTGCGATCAACAATGGTAGCTCATCCTTTTGTCTTGAATGCATCGGCTGCTGGCTGAGAAGTTGTGCTAGGAAACAAATGCCCTCTAGGTGACCACTGCATTATGAACCATTATTGTCCCAAGGGCCCGAAGTGTGTGTTCCGGAAGCAGGGGAAATGCAAGTTCGTCGGCAGTAAGTTCGAGCGCCGCGTCTTTTTGTCCCATGCCCTCATGTCCCCGCGCAGAGAACATGCATGATCGACCGGAAGACAGATACGGGGACAATTCTTCGACGGGAACACCTAGCATTACACCTGGCAGCCCGATCTCACAACCCTTGTTCGAGACGCCTTTATCCCCCCTTGCCAGTCCGTTTGCGGCCCCGAACTCATTCCGGATCCCTACTTATGAAGGTGTTGATGCCAGGCCGTTCTCACCACCGACTTTCCCCCAGAACTTTCTAGGGTTCCAAGACTACGCGCCAGGGACGTACTAGGGAAAACGCGTCGCGGGCACGAAGCAGTGCTAAAACATGGGCGAGGTCAAGGACCAGTTGTTCGGACTTTTTAGGAAATATGACCACAACCATTGTTGCATATCATCACTCCGTATGAATACGTGCATGCTTATCAAACATGTTCTTTGTACAACGGTGCGGACCCGGCTTGCATCCAATGCCAATATTGAAGGCCTGATTCAAGCCGTGCGACACTGATTCGGAGTTGGATACACGATCACGTGCACATTTGAAGCGAAAGTTCATATGGGCGCTAAATGACAGGACGCGTTTCCGGGCCGCAACTGTGCCATCTCATTCCCCCACTGTCCTCCTCCCTTCCTCCTCCACCATGCCGGAGCTAAGCTATGACGAACAACGAGAAGTAAACATGGCTCTAGCACGAGCCAAACTTGCTGCCCTGGGCATTGCCCCGCTTCTCCCCGCAAAGAAGCCACAGAAGAAACGCAAAGCCGATCCATCCAAGAAGCGCGGTATACTGAGATCGGAGGAGCCCGTGTTGGACGGCGAGGAGAACATTGACGAGCCCCCAAAGAAGGCCGCCAAAATACAGCACGAAGGCGGGAACGTGGAGGGACTGAGGCGCAGCGCGCGCAACAGAGGCAAGGACACCAACTACGCCGGCAATGGTGAAAACGCGACTGCCGCCGCTCGCGCCCTTCCGAAGGTGGTCAGCGCGAGGGCGAGGGGCGCTGGAATGATGCGGGCGCCGAGGGAGGCCATGAACAGGAAGCACGACCCGTGAGTGTCTGGATGTCGATCAGGGAAGCGCGCAGCTAACCAGCTCCTAGGAAGATATACGGTTCTATCCCTGATATACCCGTTGGCTCGTGGTGGGAGACACGGTATGTGACACAGCCGTTGATGAAACACAGTCTATGTTGACTTGAATATAACAGCGAGGCCTGCAGTAAGGATGCCATCCACGCGTGAGTTCCTTTCTGCCCTGCACATCGTGTCGCTCACAGTTCATTTCAGGCCTTGGGTTGCGGGTATTGCTCCTGGACCCAAAGGCGCGTATTCGGTGGCCTTGTCTGGCGGCTACGAGGATGATATCGACGAGGGAGAGGCGTTGTACGTTTTTTTTTCAACTTTGCTACGATCATAACCGGGTAGCTCACGCTTGTTCAGCACTTTCACTGGCTCAGGCATGTTCTTCTGTGTCGTCTATTCAAGGTCATCCCATTGAGCCTAATCAATTAGGTGGCCGTGATCTGAAGGGTACAAAGGACAAGCCAAAGAATGTGAGTTTCGCTTCTCGTTCTTCAATGCTTGCGTTCAAATTTGGATCGCAGTTGCGGACTGCTCCCCAAAGTTGTGACCAGAGCTTTGAGAACAACTTCAATGCGTCACTCAAAGTTCGTTTATTTTCTTAGTGAGGCTACTTCTCAATGGACTAATAAACGGCGGTAGAGATCTTGCGAGACGAAGAAACCTGTGCGAGTGATTCGGGGCTACAAGCTCGATTCCGTGTATGGCCCAGTAGAAGGCTACCGGTATGATGGGCTGTACACCGTTGAAGACGTGCGGATGAAGTGTGCTTGAAATGAGCTCCGCACTGTAATTGACGACTTTTTTGCAGGCTTACATGGCAACTGGGCTTCATGGTTTCAAAGTCTGCAAATTCGCATTCAAGGCAAGTCCAACATTTTGTCTTGTGTGCAACGAGGACTGAGGGATTTTGGACAGCGTATTCCTGGACAACCGTCTCTTCAAACCGCCGAAGATGGTTACACTGAAGAGGACCTTGACGACGATGACAAAGAAAACGCAGAGTAGGCCAAACGCGAGTCACCAGCCGCCGTCAAAGCAGTCGAAGGCGAAGACTTTGCGAGCTCGCCAACGACGCGTGAAATCGGGCGAGACCGATGCTGCTGTTGCCGATGCTCGGTAGAGTAGTCATTTACGGGGTCGTGATCTTGAATGCGTGGGTGTTCTGAACATCTTGTTTTCTGATATACATACTTGCCTTAACTTGCTATCGTGTTGTCTGCTCTGTACGCATGCTGTTATTGTAATGCTGTCGTTGTACATAGCCTCCTGGAAACTTGTTGCTTGCTGTCCCGTATGCATTGGACGCGATGTGGTCATGTGTGCGCGTCATGGGGATCGGGTAATGGATCTAGCGCGAAGGGAGGGTCGGGGACTGTGGGGAACAACAGCCAGGTTACAGTAGCAGCTCTCCAAGCTCCGTGCTATATCATCCCGCCATGACCCACCTCCCCTTCCCCGCCCCTTCCACCACCAGCCATGCTTCCCAGGCTGGCAGCACGCTCCCCTCTGCGCTCTCTCGCTCGCGCATATGCTACCCAGCCCAAAGGTCGCCCCGAGATCCTCGCAAAACGACTAGACGATGTCGTCATAACATTCGCGAAGAGGACGGCTCTGGGACGAGCGAAGAAGGGTCAGTTGAAGGATATCCCCGTTGATGAGCTGCTCCATGCCTTCTTCAAGGTACCTACCCGGAACCGTGACGTGTATTCCCATTCCTCCCGAACTTATTCTCCCGTCAGGCGACCTTCGAGAAGATTAAGCTCAACCCTGCTTTGCTTGAGGATATTTGCGTGGGTGAGCCTACATAACCATGCCCATCTTCAGGTTCAAATGCTTATAAATTCCAAGGAACTTGCCACCCACCGTCTCCATTATATGTATCGCGTGCCGCTGCCATTGCGTCGGGCGTACCGGCCGAGGTCCCCATTTCGACCGTTAACCGGCTCTGCTCGTCCGGACTGCAGTCGATTGTCCATATATCGAACGCCATTCGGGGCGGGCAGATCGAGCTCGGGATGGCAGTTGGTGTGGAGAGCATGTCTCTTAAGTGAGTGTTGCTCCATCGTCTCTGATGCAGGGACTTAGTGGGCACCATTGTCCAGCCCACGCCCTACTCCTGAAGTTGTTCCTACAATATCGGAAAACGGACAGGCACACGACTGCGTTCAGGTAAGCAGTACTACCACAGGTTCTAGTGTATGTCCTGATTCCCCTCCCAAGCCAATGGGATGGACGTCGGAGATGGTTGCACGCGCGTACAATGTCTCCCGACAGAAGCAAGACGAGTACGCTTTGATCTCTCACACCCGTGCTTTTAAGGTCAGCAAAATATGTTTCTCGTGCCTTGTTTACTCAACGGAGTTTCACGAGTCTAGGCAGTCTCCGAAGGTACCTTCAGAGACGAAATCCTTCCGGTTGAACTCCGCGGTGCTGTCGTCTCAGTAGACGACACTGTTCGACCAGGCGTCACCCTTGAGTCTCTTGCGAAGCTCAAACCTGTCTTCTTGGAAGATGGTGCATCGACCGCAGGCAACTCGAGCGGCGTTGGCGACGGTGCCGCTCTCTGTATTCTTACATCGCGTGCAAGGGCGGAGAAGGAAGGTTGGAATGTCGTCGGCAAATACGTCGCGAGCGCATTCGTGGGCGTCGAACCGCGCTATATGGGTATCTCACCGGCGGCGGCCATTCCCAAAGTTCTGGCGCAGACAGGCTTGTCAAAGGAGGATATCGACGTGTGGGAGGTACATGTTTTCACGTCCATCTGAGGAGGAAAGGGAATGCTCACCTTTGTCTGGTAGATCAACGAAGCGTTCGCATCCCAGTTCGCATACTGCGTCGAGCAGCTCCAGATCCCCATTGAGAAGATCAACCCCAAGTGAGTATCTTCTGCCGTCGTTCCTTGGAATCAGACGATGACTGATTCTTCCGTAGCGGTGGTTCTATCGCGCTTACCCATCCCTTGGGAATGAGTGAGCATTTAAAACACTGTCTCGAAATATTCTTACTGACGACTGCGGCACGTAGCTGGCACCCGTCAGGTCGTAACGGGCCTCGCTGAGCTGCGGCGCAGGAATGCTCCTTTACTTTGCACGAGCATGTGCATCGGGAGTGGCATGGGCGGTGCTGCTATCTTCGTGAACGAGGCACACCATTGAAAGCTACATGCTTCCACCGCAGCAGTTTCATTCACTCGCTCGGACTGTATTCGTACATCGTTACGGCAGGGGATTGCAACTCTTAGTGAACTACAACTTCGCCTTCGTCATGCTCGGGTATCCCTTGAGTGCTGCATCGACGATCTCGGTCATTCCAAGAACAGCCTCTTCCTCAAGCGTTTGGCCAACTAGCTGCAATCCGACTGGGGCTTTTTCGAAAGTGTCCGGATGATCTGAAGTGACAACGACAATTAACATCAGAATGTTTGCAGTTTAGGAACTACACAGTACTCACACATCTCCCAATTGAGTCGGTCCGCCTTGCCCAAATACTCGGAACGAGGCTGCACTGGGTCCAAGACGGGATCAACGCTGGTCACTGGGAAGATGCAGCAAGGGTAGTTGAGCGAGTTCCACACAGCGGTATACATCGAGATCCTGCAGAAACTCCACCGGTCAGCATCGCTACTATTCCCTTCATGAAGAAGGGAAATATGGACTCACGGTGTCTTTCCGTGTGGGGATGCTGCATGCGGCGCGACCGGCGCGATAATCGCGTCCACCGGACGGCCCGTCCCCGTATACGCCACGCTGGCGCGCCATGCGGCCAGATACTCCTCACGCAGGGTCGTACGCGCCTTCTGCAGCTGCCAAAGCTTGTACGCCGAGATAGTAGGCGTGTAGGACACCCCGATGTCGATGGGAGTGGAGCCCTCGGGGACCATGGTCGTGAGGCGCGGCTCGCCGGTCTGGCTGAGGACGGCGTTGATGTCTTCGGCGGCAGCAGCCATCCAGATTTTGGACTAATGGTTCATTTTGGTACTAAGCGGGCAGTAAGGTCCGGCAAAGGACGTACGAGGTTGTAGTATATTTCTGGGTGCTTGTAAGGCTTCCACGGAACCACTGCAAGGTGCGCCTGTTACCCACAATGTCGACTGAACGTGTATGGCACTAGACTTGCCTTTGTGTCCCGCAGCTAGCAAGGCCGCTTCCACCATTCTCAGCGCCCGCTGGATCGGCGGGTGCGGGATGGCGTTCCCGTCGTGCGCCATAATCGCGAAGCAAAGCTGCTTGCCACCTGCGCGGTCTGCGAGCCTATACGCATCCTCGTCCCACTTCTTACGGATGCATAGCGGGTCGAGCAGCCAGGGCTCGCTCTCTATGACAGCCTTGAGGAACACCTTCAGGCCAGAGAGACTGTTAGAGAGCGGGCCCAGCACGGACGGAGCACTGTCGATCCCCTCGAGGGTGTTCGCTGCGCCGCTGTAAGGGATGCGCGTGGACGAGGGGCGGAGGCCGTAGAGCCCGTTGAAGACGCTGGGGTAGCGAATGGACCTGTGCGGCCGGGGTCAGGAAAACGTCGTGCTGGGAGATAAGAGGAGTCGGATGGAGAGCGTGGGACGTACCCTCCTATGTCGGACCCTACTCCGAGTGGGCTGCCTTTCATGGCCACGAGGGCGCCTTCGCCGCCTGAGGACCCTCCGGGTGTGAGAGTGCGGTTGGCTGGATTGACGGTACGACCGAAGATGAGGTTGTAAGTTTCCGGCCACTATGGAGTGCGGGATTCGGTCAATTCATCTATTCGCGGTCCGATGACCCATTGATCTATGAGGAACGTACCATGAGTGTTTGTGGGACGTTCGTCATGACGAACGGGACCGCACCGCAAGAGTACAAGACTTTGGTCAGGACTGCGTCGTCGTCAGCATACTTACCGACCCATGAGGTATAACCTAAGATTGAGGAGGTCACTCTGTCAGGCAGAGGGAAACAGAAGAAAGGGGGATACTCACCCAACGTAGACTCCAAGCCTTTGATGCGCACTTGGTCCTTAAGAGAGATGGGAAGGCCGTGCAAGGGCCCAACCGTTCTGCCCGTTTCCTTCAGGTACTTGTCAAGTTCCTTGGCACGCTCAATAGCACGGTCCACGAATATTTGGGTCAGACAATTAACCTACGCATTAGTGAACACAGGCAGACTGTCGATAAGGAAGGTGTATGCGGACCAGTTGGTGTGCAATGATCGCTCGTTTGTAGAAAGCTCTCGTCACCTCTTCCGAAGACCACTTGGCTGTGGCGAGGTTGTTCAGGAGGACGTCGACCTCAGTGGTATTCGTAATCTCAATCTCACGGGGCGTCAGCAGCCCACACTGGGGGGATTCTGGGAACGGTCGGACATCGAGGACGCTTTGTTCGGGAGGCGAAGTCAGCTTCCAGGCGGGAGGAATTGCCTCCTGCTGCCTGAGCCTCTTTGCGTTGGCAAGGTCTTGCCAGGTCTTGATCGGGGACATTATGTTAGGCAATGCAGGAGGAGAGACAAGATGCAAGAGTGCACGGTGGTACGACGATTGGAGACAGGGTAAGAGTGCGGTATTTATTGATGGTGGTCGTGGTTCTCATGCCCAGAGTGACATGGACCGTGAGCACGACCATGCTAAGTAAGGAGTTCGAACCACTTGAAGCCTCCTTATCGCCACACTGCAGACTTCAACGTTGAAGGTCCGATGCATGAGGCTTCCCCCCCAAGAGAACCTTGAAAAAATAGCAGTCAGTAGACGCGATAACAGGCAGGGGTGGCAAAGTACAAGAAAGCTCAGAAGGTCATTCATGTCAGCGAAACCAAGCGGAGCGAAGCTCGTGTGGCAAGGTCACGATTCGACTAAGAGGTGCCAGGATGGTTGAAACACAACACTCTTCATAGCAGAGAATGGGAGGGGCAGACGATAGGACAAGCAGAAGGGAAACTCACCTGCCTCGAGGCACAAACGTGGCCCGTTGAGTTTGAATGTGAGGTCCTGAGGGAAGTGAGTCAACGAGCAACACCCAGCGAACAGGCGCAAGGCCCGCCCCGCTCGAAATTTATGCCCTCTCTAGACGCCCGATCCCTGAGAGCCACCTTCCAGATACGGAAGCGCGGTCCGATCCCAGATTCGCCCCCCATCCTCAACGCCTCAAGAGCCACCCTCGGCGCGTCCTCTGTCAAAAAACCCCAAAGGTGAGCATCCAAGCCGTGTAGGAGGACGTCGCGGCTCTACTGAGCTGGTATTGCGTGCAAACACACCATCCAATGGGATGGATGGACGCACCTCTGAGCGGATGACGCCGGATCCACGCTCACTGCCCTTGCTTTCGTTGCCAGTCTATAACCCCCTCAAAATGGCCAGCCAGATCAGCAAGAAGCGCAAGTTCGTCGCTGACGGTGTCTTCCGCGCCGAGTTGAACGATTTCTTCACCCGTGAACTCTCCGAGGAGGGTTACTCTGGTTGCGATGTCCGTGTGACCCACGCTCGCACCGAGGTGAGCGACCATGTCATGACGATCTCAAAACTTGTGCCTCACACGCACTTCCTACAAGATCATCATCCGCGCTACCCACACCCAGGAGGTTCTGGGTGAGAAGGGTCGCCGCATTCGGGAGCTCACCGCGCTCGTTCAGAAGCGTTTCAAGTTCCCCGACAACTCGCTCGAGCTCTACGCAGAGAAAGTCCAGTACCGTGGTCTCTCCGCTATCGCTCAGTGCGAGTCCCTCCGTTACAAGCTCCTCGGTGGCCTTGCTGTCCGCCGGTAAGCACTCCATTAATTTCTATCTCTATCGTTCCTCACACCATTTCCAGCGCATGCTATGGTGTCCTCCGTTTTGTCATGGAGTCTGGTGCTAAGGGTTGCGAGGTTGTCGTGTCCGGCAAGCTCCGTGCTGCCCGTGCCAAATCCATGAAGTTCACCGACGGTTTCATGATCCACTCTGGTCAGCCCGCTGTTGAGTTCGTCGACTACGCCGTCAGGCACGTCATGCTCCGTCAGGGTGTCCTTGGTATTAAGGTCAAGATGTGCGTATTCCTTGCATTTTGAATCATCGATCCGGTATCGATTGATGTTCGTTTTCAGCATGAAAGGCTGGGATCCTGAAGGCCAGCTCGGTCCCCGCAAGCCTCTCCCCGACTCCGTCCAGATCCTGGAGCCTCCTCTCGACAAAATCGTGGCAGAGCCCACGTCCGAGCAGCGCGAACCCGCCGTCGTCGCCGCGCCCGCCCCTGCGGCCGAGGAGCCTGCGGCGTACTCTGCTCAGGAGGGCTTCCAACAGTCCTTCGAGCAACCAGCTGCGTTCTGATTTCCAGAAGTTGTTGTATGTCGTATGTCGTGTGTCACTCTCCGCAATGATGATGCTTTCATGCATCGTTTGTACTATGCAATCTTGTCTCAAAACCCCCAATCTTGAACGATAAGAAAGTGGATAAGTTAGTAATAGTAGTAAGTATGCAAGATGCAAGCGGGTACAGTGGTGAACGTGTGTACTTCGACTTTCAACTAGCAAAGCGATCAAAGCGTCCGTGTCACGCTCTTTCCCGCTTCCCCCCCTTGCGGCAGGTCCACATCGAATGTGCGCGCCTGTGAGCTCCCTGTCGTGATCAACAGGTGCAAGGTACGCAGAGTTTGTGAAGGGTCGGAAACAGTGACTGTGCCGTCATTCAGCTTGATTATAACGATCGAATTTCCAGAGCTCCTGATGATGATCGCGTCCTTGCCCGAGGGGGTGAAGGTCGCAGAACCGCCACTCTTGTTCCAGAACACGAGCATAGCGGTCTGGTTCGTCTCGTCGAAGATGGCAGAAATGTTCTGATCGTTCTGAATCGTGGCCAAGCTCGTATCCGCGCTTTTGGCAGCGAAGTCGTCTTGGCTGACAGCGGGGTAGGCCGTGTACGTAACGGGTACGGACCCAGAGCCGTGGACAAGCCACGCGGAGAACAGGCTGACGGCGGCGTTGGCGACCTTCGAGATGCCGATGGAACCCCAGTCGGCCTGGCGGGAGCCAAGGCTGACGGACAGCGACTGCTTGTCGAACGTGTAGCCGACGTTATCGTGCCAGAGAGAGGTCGCGCCGGAGAAGTTGCCCCCTGTTGAGCTTGGGATCTCATGGCCATCTACGACGACCGCGCCATTCAGCCGCTTCTGGTCGAGGACGGACATGACAGGGTGGTCGTTGCCCGACGTGGCATGGACGGCGGCAACCATGACGTGCTGGACGTCGTTGTCGAGGAAGAACCATGCTTTCTGGAAACTGAGGGAGCCGGTAGCAGGGTTCTTGTAGCGCATGGCTGCAGCGCCGATCTTACCGTCAGACGTGCCCCCAACGAAAGCCTGGTCGGACAAGAACTGGGTATGAGAGCAGGAGAGCTTCGTCGCGGCGTAGTCGGTCGTGATGCCGGGGATGAGGTTCCAATCCCAAGCACCGGCTACATCGGTGTACTCGGTACCCTCCATGTGCGTATATAGTGTTCCATCTGACAAGTGAAAGCCGAAGGGCTAGAGGAAAATATTACGCATCAGAAATGAAACTAAACCGACTTTCTTCACAGCATTGCATACGTTCTCGCTGTTGATACACTCAGTGTTGAGGGTCCTCGACGAGAACATTTTGAGCGTCGTAACATAGCCATTGCCCCGATGAACCTACAAGTCATGGAATATTAATGCGGGTCATAAGACTTTTTAGAACGATGGAGAGATATACCATGTAATCATTGGCATAGAACATGCGATTTCCTTGGAGGTTGCCAACGTTCGCATTATCGCCGGAGGCTACAACATTGCTAGCGACGGTCTGGAGGATCTGCGAGTTCCATGCGTTTCCAAGCTGTTGCATACGCGAACTGCTGATGTCGATACTGCCAGTCGCTCTGCACGGGATGCAATGAGGTTTGGCTCTGACTGGCACCTGAGTGTTTCGACGTACTGTTCATCTGCCACAGGAAAGCTGATCATCCGATTCAGGACGCTCTGCCCACGCCATGCTGAGCAGGTCATCGGAATGAAGGTCAAGAAAAGGCTTACGAAGTCCCAGTGAACAACACCCGTCTTGGTGTTACGGTAGATCATCCACTGGTCTGCGTCAAGAAGGCTCTCAAACGCCTTCTGGGAGACGGCGCCGCTGCGAGAGTTCTGCGCAGAGTGCTTCGTACCAGCAGCAATGATTTCCAGGCCCAGTACATCGTTCGCGCTGTGGAGGCAGTCAGCCTCGACATCTCCGCTATTTTCCATCTAAAAAGTCGACCCACTAGTCTTTCCCGTAGTTACCGTTATACAGGACTCCGCCATGCTGACTGAAGCTGCCATCGGCCCTGATGCCATCCACCTTGACAGCGCCCTGAACGACGACCTCATGGTGAGCGGCGGTGTATGCATCGCTAATCGCCTTGTCGTCCTTGGTCAACAGTCCCAAGTCAACGCTGATTCTGGCAATATCCAACGTGTTTGCACCAGTCATCGTCCCGATGCCGGGAACGCCGTCCTTCAGAGTCGCGGCGGAACGCTTGAGGATATGGGTGCAGCCAGCTACCTGCGATTTGCTAAGGTTTTCTGCACCAATCAGGAGGCAACTCTCGCCGACCAGGCTTGGGATAGCGATGGTCTGGGGTTACACTGTGAATGGAACTGGCGATAGTGGAAGAGAATTTGACTGTGACTCACGTTCGAGAACCAATTTGAATTCCACAAGCCGGGGGTGCTGCAACGGCACTTCCCGCTCAGACAGTCGGCGACAGTGAAGTCGTTCTTGAACCAGAAATTCATCGCACGCGAAGTTGCATCCAGCAGAGGGGCGCTCTTCACGAACTGGTCTCCTCCGTCAACGCCGCCGTGCCATGCTGCAGCCATGAGAGCTACATGTGTTGAGTTAATGCTCCTGCTCCATGCTGCAATGTTTTCACGGTCCTACCAATCCTCTGCCAGTGAAGCTGAGCTGGCCTAAGATGCTCAATGTTTGATTAGGATGCCTGGATAGGGCGCGCAACACAGATGTACACACCAGTTTGCCCGTCGTCCCTTGCACCCAGAAGTGTAGTCAACCTCGGAGGAAGGCCACTTGCCGTCTTGACCCAGTGACGACATCCTGTCCGTATGTAAGTGTCCTATCCATCCCCGCGCCAGGCGGTCGATGCTGCACTTACCATTGGGAAATGTCAGAAACTTCTCCCACATTCGGGGCACCAACGATGTCTTCCACGATCAGAGGGAGCCGACGCTCCAACATGCTTGGAATTGCATCAGATCCTGATGACAAGTTCGGCGATTGCCCCAAGGACGAAGGAAGGGGCGCGGAGGCAGACGAAGTCGAGCCCGAGTTTGGATTGGAGCTGGAAGCAGGAGCGAGCTTGAAGGCATTTAATAACATAGATATAATCCGCGCGTTTTCGTCCGCAAAGGCCAATGCGATTGCACTGTCTTCTCTAGGAATGGCAGCGGCGTAAGTACGTGGGACATCGAGGAGGGTCGATAAAAATGCGATTCCAAAGATAAGGACGAGCATCCTGAGGGGCATGGCAGCAAGAAAATATTAGCAAAGTGAACCGTGAACAGAAGCAAGACTAGAGTAAGTCGGGAAGAAACATAAACCGGCAAGGATGCAGACGCGAAGGAGAAAAAGCGAAGAGGAGGCAAGAAGGCAAAGAAAGCAGGATGGAAAACGGGAAAAAAATATGAGACCCAGCTCAGGCCCGTGGAGCGCGCCAAGACACGCACTTTATGGACCCACGATGGGGCGATGGCGTCTGTATTTTGTTCCGGAAGGCACTGTAGACCGCGGCCCGACTACCATGCCTATGATGTCGTTTATGCCCTGATTCCGACAATCATCTCAATCACCGTACCTGTTCTTTTAAATCCTCCGCGGACTGCGATAAATAGTAAGTACGGCGGTCGGATTGCCAGTGCGAGCAGCGCAGTTCCTGACTCCGGCTCCTTGGCTGTCCCTAGGGGAGAAAGAAGACTTAGATCAGCATAAGTATCTTTCGACGAGTAGAAAAGTTGAATTGATCCCGTCCTTACTAGAGCGTTGCTGAAACTGGGAGGCCGCCGCGGCATCGTTTCACGGCGGACGGCAACCATCAGACTCGCCCGGACAGGCTAAGTACAGCGCCCAGCCCTGCCGCGTCCTGCAAGAATCAATCGGAACAGCGTCACAGCCTGTGACCCACCGACATGCTCGTACGTCACGCTCGGACTCCACCAAAGACCGTTTTAGCGATCAACGTAACCGCACAGGTGTGCCCTGAAAATTAACCGTCCACTCCATCAACTGGCCCACACGAAGAGATCAAACATCAGGCTTTGGAGACCGCGACACGTCGTGGCTCGTAGACAGTGATGTCGATACAGCAGTACTATGGCTACTAGTGTTACGATTACATGGCCCTGAATATGTAGTCCGTTGCAAAGTCCCAGCAGCAGTCCGAACGAAAAAAAATGAACGACAATGTCCACCAAACACCACGGCATACTTCGCCGCAGATCGTCATCGTAGAAGTAGCAGTCGTTCACGAAGTCGAAACATGGTATGAAGATCGAAGCATTTAAGCAAACAGCGCCTTAGTCAGGCTGCTGCCAGCGAGGCCGCCCGTCGGCAGCGCGAACTGCAGTGACTTAGAGGCGGAGGAGCCCCAGCCAGTGGGGGCAGTACCGACGTCCAGATCCGCGGTGAAAGTGAGAGTGAGCTCCGTCAACAACTGAGTAGGGTCCGCGACGATCACCGTCCAGGTGTCCGTGCGCAGGATGATGTTTGAGCTGCCCGACGACCGAACGTGGATAGGCGCGCCACCCTTGGTGAGCGGGGGGATGATGAACTCGCCCCCGTTCGACTCCCAGAAGATCGAGAACACCGTCTCGTGGACGACGTCGAGCACGACTGCGACCGAGCTGTCGGTCTCGAGCACTTCGACCTGCGTCTCAGAGACCCTAGTCTCGAAGGTCTCGACGGTCGTGCCGGGGAAGACGAGGAAGGAGACATCGACCGAGATGTCTTCATGGATGAGGAACGCCGTAAAGATGTCGACATCGATCGGGGGTCGCGACGATGAGCCGATGACCGACCAATCCCCATGCCTGTTCGCGACGTTGACGGACAGCGTGGCGGCACCGCCCGAGTTGAACTTGTAGCCGACGCCTCCGTGCCAGAGTGTGGACGGGTTGGAGAAGTTGCCGCCAGTAGAGGTGTTACCGTCGACGAAGACGTCCCCGAAGGCCCTGCGCTGATCAAGGACGGAGAACACCTCCACTTCGGTGACAGAGACGATTTCGGAGATGATCACAACCTGGACGTCCTCCTCGAGGAAGAACCAGCTCTTGCGGAAGTTCAGGTTCCTCGTGAGTGGGTTCTCGAAGCGCATCGCGACCGCGCCCACGCGCCCGTCAGAAGCGCCACCGACAAACGGGTCAATACCGGTCTGACGGGCCTGGTCGCACGAGAGCGGAGTTGCACCGTAGTCAACGGTGATACCGGGAATAAGGTTCCAGTCCCACGCGGCAACAATATCCTCGTACTCGTCTCCATTGATGTGCTGATAGACGGCGCCGTCCGCAAGGTGGAAGCCGAGGTTGTTGGCGCCATCCGTGCACTCCGTGTTCTGGGTCCGGTTAGAGTACATCCGGAGGGAAGTAACGTAACCGTCGCCACGCTGCACCTAATGAGCCCGAAGCGTCTGCATGAGAAGGCTATCTTGAATATGAGAATGGAAAGGCCGACTGACCGCATAGTCGTTTGAATAAAAGACCCGGTTGCCAGTCAGGTTGCCCGAATTCGCCGACGTCGTGTTCATGGTGAGGTTGGCATACACACTTTGGAGAGTGCTGGAGTTCCAGGCGTTTCCAAGGTTTTGCACCTGGGTCAGGTTCGTCTTAACGCCGGAGGACGCACTAGGGGGAGAAACGTCAATGGCGCCAGCGCCATGGAAAATGAAGAGACTGACTGGTTGTCAGCGACAGGATCAGTCAAAAACCTTCCCAAGACACCCTATCATGACAACATTAGCCGCTGAGCCGTCACGTAAACAATAAGCAAATGGACTCACAAAGTCCCAGTGCAGGGTGTCGGTGAAGATGTTCCGGAAGATCATCCATTGGTCCGCCTCGAATAGAATTTCCACGACCTCTTGCACATCGATGCTGGCTTCGAACTCGGATTCCAACACTGCAATCTCAAAATCGAGGATTTCGCTTTCGCTACATAGGTTTGCGTCAGTTCGCAACGTCAGTCAATCGTGAGATTGGGAGCTGCGTACAAGTCTCTGCCGTAATTTCCGTTGTAGATGATCCCGGAATGTTGTCCGAAGGACCCATCAGCACGGATCCCGTCGGCTCTGAGAGCGTTTTGGATCACGATGTCACCGTGCACACGGTTGAATGCGTCGGTGAGGATCGAGGAGTCCTTCACGAGCAACGCGTGGTCGATGCCAATGCTGGCGATAGCTTGTAGGTTTGCGCCGGTGATAGCGCTGACACCGTTGATGCCATTCTCGAACGTCGCGAAGCTCCGCTCAGCTATCGTTGTGCAGCTGGCGAGCTCAGACGCGGACAGCGAGTCCCCAAGGAGCAGGCACACCTCTGCGACGGAGGTAGGGATGCCAATGATCTACAGTCAGGCGTGTCAGCACGGAGGCCCTAATCAAACTTCACACCGGTGGGAGAGCCCTTACGTTTGAGAACCAGTTTCGGTTCCAGAGCCCCGGGGTGCCGCAGGCGCACGAGGCGTCGCCTCCGAAGTCAAGACAGGCGACGTTTGAAAAGTCGTTTGAAAACCAGAACCCCATTGCAGAGGAGAGGGCAGAGCGGACTTGGCTGCTCCCGACGAACTGCTCGGCGTTTTCGAGCCCGCCGTGGAAGGCGGACGCTAGGGTGCCTGTATGCGCACATACGAGTAGATGGTTAGCCGGCGTTGCGGACGATGAGACAATAGCTTGCTTACGGATACGCGACCAGTGCTCCTCAGCCTTCCAGTTTGCCGTTGGGGCGTCGCAGCCGGCGGTGTAGTCCACATCCGGCCACGTCCCGTCAGCTCGCAGGTTGCCCAAACTATAGAAAACGAAAGAACAAAGAAGGTCAGTGGTGTACTCGAATACGAGTCAGAGATACAAGCGATCCACTCACAATGTGGGAATGGAGGACGCGCCAGTAGTCCCACCGACGATGATATCGATCCGCCGCTCAACAATAACCTCGATGTCATCGACGATGTCCACGTCGACCTCGTCGACCTGGACAACGGAAACCCCCGAGTTCGAAATGGAAGGCCGTATGGGGATAACGGAAGCGGCAGCCCAGTTGGCGAAGGCCAAAGCCGTAAAAACTGCAGGCAGCAGCATGCGTGAAACGCGGCCGTGGCGCGTACGGGACATGGTCGTCGAAGGAAGGTCGAAAGAAGGAACGAAGGAAGGAAGGAAGGATGCCGCCGGGGTCTGGAGAAACATTGGGGAGGGTTTGGCCATCTCTCTTATACCCTGGGCTCAGATCCCTCGGGGATGCCCCCAAAAGGCGGGTGTGCCGTACTCGGGCTTCGATGCACAACGAAGCCTACCTACCGTCCAGCTACCTCAGGCCCGCGTGGAAATCAGACCCCTTCCCCGCAGCCGAATATGCCGAGCTATGGAGGAGTTCTCAGCAAGTCTCGTCCGTCCGGTCATTGAAAGCGCACTCACTTTCTTCTGTCTTGGCGCACGTGGCGACGTCCACAGGGCTGGGTTCCATTCTCACCAGGCCCGTGTAGAAACGCGGTACACCCGCGGGACGAGCCCGAGAATTGAGTTGGAGTAGGCCAAAAGACGTGAAGGTACACGTGCCGGCGGCGAATGGGCCTGGGGACATGAAATGAGAGCGTGATCAGCACCAGAAGAGACTTTGGTTGCTTGAGACTCGTAAGGCATTCTCACATATGTGGGATCGCGCCGGCAGAGGGCGTCGAGGGGGCGCAAGTAGCCTCGGACGAAGTTGACGCGCTAACGCAACCGCACTCGCACTTCCTCGCGCCGTGGTTACAGGCGCCAATCCTCCGGCGCTCCCACTCGTCGGGCCCCGAGCGCGGGCGCGTCGGACCCTAGACCCAGCACTCCGCTCGACCCGACGTAATCTCCGGCCATTCCGCCGCATGAAGGAATCACAACGCCACGAAAGCACGGAAGATTCGTTATAAAACATACGAAGTTGGGCTTACAAAATACAAACTCGGCGATCGCGGCCATGTGCACACCTGCTGCAGTGGATCAGTGTCATCAGACAGACGGGGGTCCCATTAATGCGAAATGTGCTACAGCTAACGATACAGTCCAAATGTCCATGTACAGCTACAAAACTAAAGAACGGCTCCCGCAGTCTTGGGAGACGACCAGCGCTGCCGCTCGCTGGTGAGCACAAACCATGCCGTGAAGCACCTATGCCTTGCCGGCCGCGACATGGAGCTTGGCAAGCGAGCACACGACCGGAACGGCGTAGAAAGCGAACGCCACCCAGACCACTATGGTGCGAGCATTAGACACTTCGGCATCAACAGGACGTTGCCAAGGGTCTACTCACTGACGAATCCATTGGACGTGGATGCGATGAGCTGGGGTCCATCAGAACCAGCCTTGGCAATCCCAGCGTTGAAGTCCTCAACGGCTTTCCCGAACCACATCCGGATCACTAGGAATGAAGTAATGCCTGCAGTTACGTTAGGAAAACGTCGTTGTTGATCACATCGCAGGGAGAATACTGACCGATCAGGAAGCCGAGAAGCCCGATCCAGGCGGTCGCACGCTGGATGCCGGGCTTGTCGAGAGCGTTGCCGAACTTGCCCATTTTGCCGCGGAAGGACGTAAGGGTGAAAAGGATAAAAAATATGATGGTGAACGCGAGGGACACGGCGATGAACGCGGGGGTTGTTGCCGTGGGTGCCGAGAGCAAGTCGGGGACGCTGCTAGGCAACACCGAAAGGTCTGGGGCCACATGAACAAGAACTCGCCGGTTGCCAGAACTACAGGAACGTACCATAGGTCGGCGATACGGTTGGCGGGGTGCAGGTAACAGGCGCATCATTATTTGAACGAGCACATGAACCTGTGATATGGATAAGTAGGTGGCTTCGAATGGGAGATTCCCTCTCGCACGTACCGAGTGCACCAAGGAAAATGGATGGTCCATCGACACCTTCACTTGACTTGGACTGAGTCAATGCAGTGGAGGGAGCCACTTCCAAGAGCGACACTTGGGTCGGGAAGAGGATGCTAGGCGCCAAGTAGGAGAAGAGAACAAGAATCAAGGACGTGAGCAGGAGCAGAGGCGCGAGGTAGAGGTGGAAAGCCTTCGAGAGTCCGGCGATCATGATGGATGAGGATGTGTGCGAAGAAGGTCTTTGAGACGTGGCGAGAGGGTAGAAAGGTCCGTCTAGTCGTAGCTGGAATAATCTAGGAGTAGAGAGCGTGAACCCTGCCGGCAGAGAAAGATGGGTGGGCGTCCGGAGTCGTTGACTATGAAGAAGGATGAAGGGTGGGTTGTGAGCTCTGGAGGTCTTAAGTAGTCAATCGCCTGTGAGTTTGGGTAGGGCGATGCTAGAACCATGATGAGAAGCATGCTGGAGAGGACGCGAAAAACAATAGGAGGACAAGGGCCTAGGGAATGGAGGACAAAGGACGACTGGCAGGCGAGCAACGGGCGTAACTTACCTCACCATTGTTCAATTGGGCGCTTTTCCCTGGCGTAGCCTCGCGGCCCTCGCCTCTGCCGCCCGGACAATCGCCATCCCCCTGCAATCCCCCCTGCTCGGGATTAATATTCTTGGATTCATTCACCCGAACACTTTTAGCCTCGGTCCTCATTGCTCCGTATCAACATCTGCGCTGTGCATATTTTATTGCATTCAGAACCGAATCCAGGCTGGAGTTGGTCGCAGCGTTCGTTCATGAGTGCTGGCCCAGCAGGACGTGAACGAAGCGGTTTCATCTTATCTGCAGTGGCCAGTCGGATATGGATGCTTGTTCAGTCTGAGTCCACGGGGTTTGCTCACATGAACTTGTGTGTCTGGAGTTTACTGTGACTAAGCCCATGATAGACCAGCTAGGTGCGCCCTCTTCCCGCGACTGTTCACGTCTTCTCTTGCTTACCTCTTGCCACGAAGGACCTCTCCGTCATCCCCCTTCTACCTGCAAGATGATGACAGTGGAGCCTTCTAACCTCACGCGCTGGAAGGACCAAGTTGCAGACAAACAAGCACGGCAGAAGGCCGCCATCTCTCGGGAATGGTTGATCACACCTGTCCCAGAGGACAAGCTGAATGTCATGGATGTCCCAGAAACTTGTGGCCTTCTAACTCAACGAGAGATAGAAATCACCGGCATTTCTGATGTTGCAGTCCTGCTCAACAAGTTAGCCAATGCGGAGTGGTCTGCTGTGGAGGTTACCACTGCATTCTACAAGCGAGCGATCATCGCTCATCAACTGGTCGGTGCCATACTTAAGGCCTGTTCATCATGGTTGGCCACTGATGACCCGATTTACAGGTTAACTGTCTTACTGAGATATTCGTCGACAAGGCTCTTCAGCGGGCTGCTGAACTTGACACTTACCTGAAAGAATACGGCAAAGTGATGGGCCCTCTCCACGGTCTACCCGTGTCTCTGAAGGACCAAATCCCAATCAAGGGCCTTGAAACTACGATGGGTATAGACTTCAACCTTATAATCGAATGTTTCGCTGAAGTCGCGATGCGCAGGTTATGCCGCTTGGGTGGGGAAGTATGCGGAAGACGACGCTGTCATGGTCAAACTTCTCTTGCGCGCGGGTGCTGTTCCATTCGTGAGGACGAACTTGCCTCAGACTATCATGGTACGACCTAATTTACATATTTGTTCACATAACCGTAATGTTTGCCTCACTATACTTGCCCATGCCAGTGGGGAGAGACTCACAACCACGTCTTCGGGCGCACCCTGCACCCGTACAACCGTCGTCACACACCTGGGGGATCATCTGGAGGTGAAAGCTCCCTGATTTCGATGCATGGCAGCGTCCTTGGAATCGGTTCAGATATTGGCGGGTTAGTTCTACTTGATTTGGTTGAAAGCCTCATTCGCTCACCATCCTCACCCAAGCTCCATCCGCGTTCCGGCGCATTTCTGTGGCCTTTACGGATTCAAACCTTCCAGCAACCGCTTACCGACCTACGGCGTTCTCAATTCCCTTGACGGACAGGAATCTGTGCCGTCCGCCTTTGGTCCTCTTAGTACGTCTCTGTCGGGCATCACAACCTTAGTTCGCAGTATCTTGGACCAGAAGCCCTGGGACTATTGCCCGAATACAGTCCCTAAGCCATGGACAATCGATGACTATACGCTCAAAGCGCGCGGTGGAGGGAAAAAGCTGTGTTTTGGCCTCATGTGGGACGAAAGTTCGGTGAAGCCCTTACCACCAATTCATCGTGCCCTGGAGGTGACCAAGAAAGCACTCGAGGCTGCCGGCCATTCTGGTACGCACAGCAGATATCACGTCGCACTCTCATTTGTTATCGGGAATCTGTCCATTCTAGTCATCGAATGGAAGTCATTGAAGCACTCTGAGTATGTTGGCGTTGCGGTAAGTTAGTAATCCTTCGTCCAACTCGTCGGCTATTACGGTTGGCCTTTCTATCTTACTATCGCTCCAGCGATCCTCTTTCCTTGCAGACGGGAGCGAGGATTATAACTCGTGTCTGACTACGGGGGAGCCCATCATTAATTCCATGAACCCCAAGGCCGACCCTAACGACGTCCCCGCATTTCGCATTCCCCGCGCGCCTCTCAGCGCGTACCAAGTGTGGCAGCTGAATAAGAAGAGGAAGGAGTTGCGCAAGGCCTTGCTGGACCAGTGGCAGGAGACCGTATCCCGGACAGGTACAGGACGCCCCATCGACACCCTCATTTGTCCCGTTGCCCCATATCCCGCCGTTTTGCACGGGCAGACAAGGTGAGCATACACGTTCCTTGGATACTGTATATGGTACTGAAACTCTCCTGAGATCTTCCGTCTATACCATTATTTGGAACACCATGGACTACCCTGCTTTGATCATCCCAGTCACCACGGTGGACCCAACACTCGACGCAAAGCCAATCCGAGAGTCGTTTTGGAGTGAAGACGATGAGATGGTTCACAAGATGTGTGAGTGTCAAGATCATGATTAAGACCGTTTGCTTATGACACTGCAGACGATCCGGAAGTGTTTCAGGGCCTTCCCGTGGGCATTCAGCTCGTTGGCCCAACTCTCCAGGAAGAAATCGTGTTGGGCACAGGAGAGATAGTCGATGCTGCGTTGAAGGCGGCGAAGCAGGCTTAGACAGACATTAGGCTTTTCCTTAGATGCTTTGTGCGGCGTTGTCAGTTGTACAAACTCGGTCGGAATGAGAAGTGTAGGAGTAGTGACTGAACTACGGCCAGCCGGTGGTTGAGACTCATGGGAGTCACGGTCAATAGGGCCAAACAACTGCTCCTCGCGTCCAAAATTATTGAGCGCTCTTCTCCGGTCTCTGGACAGGCAGCCATTCCTCCTCGCTCTCCTCTCTGTTCCCCCTCAGTCCTCGACCACCAAAATGGCGGTGGAGCCGGACACCAACCACGCTGCGACTGGGTTCGAAAGCCTTCCGCTTCCTTCTCAGCTTGAAAACTTGTCCAAACTAATCGGCGAGAAACCCGAGGCTCTAGCCACAGGCAGCGAAGGCCTTCGGAAGGCTGCCCTCCACGCGACAAAATTCATTTATGACCTCGGTATGTCTGGAATCACATTGATTGATGTCTTCTTCTTACAACGATCTGTGTAGCTCTGACCACTGAGAAGGAAGCTAGCGGGAAAGTCAACGACCTTCTCGTGTCTATTTCCCCGAGCTATGCTCCCCAAACCCGATCGCAGACGGCCCACGCCGACGGCAGTCGGAAACGGAAACGCAGCCCTAGCCCTCTCTCCGAGCCCACTGTTCCCGTTCTCAAGAAGACTCCTCTGACCGAACTCCTGGTGGATGGTATGAGCGACGAGCAAATCTGGGCTGAGCTCGAGCTCCGCGCGCAAACTGTGTGCGACGTGCTGAACTATGC
Organism: Ganoderma meredithae; assembly: GCA_022814645.1. Lineage (NCBI taxonomy): Eukaryota > Fungi > Basidiomycota > Agaricomycetes > Polyporales > Polyporaceae > Ganoderma > Ganoderma meredithae. Next base: position 103,291 of record JAKLMY010000042.1, on the reverse strand, counting down.
GCTGGATGGACCTATTCCGGACGGAGATAGCGAGGAAGAAGAGTCCGAGGATGATGAGGACATGGACGAGGACGAAGCCGACAGGGTGCAGAGGATTAAAGCAATGCGTCAAGCGCTCCTCGACGAAGGGTTTGACCCGGCGGATTTGGAGGGCATAGACGTGGGCGAGGTCGATGAAGACGACGAGGATGAGGATAGCGAGGATGAAGAAGTCGAGGACGAGAATGAGGAGAGCGACGAGGATGAAGGAGACGCAGGGGAGGTGGACCTTGGAGAAGGAGTGGAGGGGTTGCGCGACCCTTCGGATGAGGACGAAGAAGATGAGTTGGAAGTTGACGAGCCTTCGTTCTTGAGCGGAGGCAAGCGGACACTCAAAATTAAGCTAAAGCGTGGAGGACATCCAACGCTCGACGACGGGTTCTTTGACCTCGCTGCGTTCAATGCCGAGATCGAGGCTGCGGAGTCTAGGAGCTCGTCGAGGGGAAGGCTTAGTAAGAGCGATGAGGACCAGGACGAGGATGAGGACGACCTCGACGAAGAGGTGGACTATTTCGCCTCCATGGGTGCCCCCGAGGCGTTTGACGAAGAGGACTTGGAAGGCGGTGCTGGCAAGTGTTATTTTTCTTGTCAAATCCCCGATGGCTCAAGCAATTCTCCAGAGCCGTTCTATAGAGACTTCTTCGAACCACCCGCTCACGCTAAAGCCCACAAAACAAAGAAGCCCGCTAAGCCTATCGTCGACGGTCCATCCGCCGGCAAGGTGCGCTTCCACGAGGAAGTTAGGGTGAAGAAGATCGAAGCGAAGGGGAAAAACCTCCCCGTCAACACGATGTTCTATGAGGAAGAGGAGGATGAAGACGAAGACGAAGATGGTGACTATGAGGACGAGGAAGGTGTCGAGGACGAAGGGATGGAGGAGGATGAGGGGATGGCCGGCCTGGACTCCGGCGAAGATGAAGAGGTGGACTCTGACGACGAAGACGTTTCGGTGGAGGAAGAGGGAGAAGATGGGAGTGAAGTTGGGTTTGCTACTATGGAACGGCTCAAGGATGATCTCTTTGCGGAGGATGAAGAGGAGAGCTCACAAGAAAGTACGTCCTCTCATCCGTTCTAGTTTGATGCAAAATCAATGCCTGAATGATGGTCAGATCTCTCCACGCACGAAAAGCGCATGACCTCTCTACGCGAAGAGATTGCCTCTTTGGAGCTGGAGAACGTCGGGAAGAAAGACTGGACACTCATGGGCGAAGCGACCTCCCGATCACGACCTCAGAATTCTTTGCTGGAGGAGGACTTGGAGTTTGAACGGGTTACGAAGTCTGTGCCAGTCATCACAGAGGACGTTGTTCACAGTTTAGAAGAACGGATCAAGACTCGCATCCTTGAAAACCAGTTCGACGACGTCGTTCGGAGACGCCCGGTGGAGGACAAACCTTTCTTGCCCTCCCGCTTCTTTGAGCTCCAAGACTGCAAGTCCAAGCAGTCCCTCGCTGAGATCTACGAAGACGAGTACACCTCCGCCAAGCATGGAGGCGTCGCTGGCGAGGATCGCGACGGAAAGCTGCAGAAAGAGCATCAGGAGATCGAGAAGCTGTGGGAGAACATCTGTGGCAAGCTTGACGCCCTCTGCAATGCACACTTCACTCCAAAGGCAGTGAGTGCCATGTTTGTGCTCTTTTGGGACAGGACACTGATTTGCTGCAAGCCCAAGGCTGCTATCACCAGTGTCTCGAACGTCCCCGCCGCGAGCTTGGAGTCAGCGCTCCCGACTACGAGAGCGACATCTAGCATGCTCGCACCAGAAGAGGTCTATGCCCCTGCGTCAAATGACATGCGCGCACGCAGTGAGCTGACGCCCACGGAGAAGAGGGCTATGCGGAATAAGCGGAAGAAGGCGAACAAGAGGGCCCGCGATGCTGTACAGAAGAGCGTACAGAACTTTGGACGGCCTAAGGGTGCCGGGGATGTGAAACGGCAGAAAGAGGCCGCGCTCAAGACACTGGTCAAGAGCGGGAAGGGCGTCACTGTTGTGGGGAAGAAGAGTAAGGAACTGGCCGAGGGCAAGCAGGGGCGAGGCAGGACATGATGCCTACATCCGTATTCTTTCCATGCTTTTGTCTCATTCTTGCCTCCGGAACCAGCCACGCTCTTCCTTCATGTGCTATGTCTCGTGCAAAATGGTGGACGTCCGAAGTGTTCTATGGGCCACGGAATTCATTAATAGTCTGCTCAGAGAGCCGGTGCACGTGACGGCTGCCTAGTACATAAGTGAAGCTGTGGCAGTCGCGCACAGCAACTGTTACTTGCCGTCCTCCATCGCCTTCTTCGTCTCCAGAGCACTCATTCTCCTCCTCTTTCCTTTGCTTTCGTCCATCTAGCAGAAATCATGGCTTTCTGGCGCAAATCGGAAAAGAACTTGATCCCGCCTGTTCAGTCAGAGGAGTCCAAGCGGAACGAGCTCATGGGCTCGCGCGCCGCTGGTGGCAACAGCGTTTCCCCTCGCCCGCCCAACAACTACCCCCGCTCGACCTCCTCTACATATGTTGCTAGCCGCGATGGCGACCCATACAGCTCTCCTCAGTCAGGTACTCCTCCTCCACAAAGCAACTACGGCGGCGAGCGCTATGTACGCCAGAATGCAGTCGGTGACCCATACTCACGCGGTCAGGGAAATATCGATCAGGATCGGAACGAGCTCTTCTCCGGCTACGACCCTCAGAAGAAGGGATCTGGCCGCTTCTTCAACGATGGCCCCGCTGGGGGTGCTCCGCGGCGCGGGACGCCGCCCCCCGGCGAGGAAGGCGAGGAGGACGTGGAGGGCATCAAGCAGGACATGCGTTTCCTGAAGCAAGACAGCGTCAATTCCACACGTAATGCACTGCGCCTCGCTCGCGAAGCCGAGGAGACGGCTCGCAACACGATCAACAAGCTCGGGACCCAGTCCGGTACGGCTCTGCCCCTTTTCCCCGCTGATCGTTCCGGAGGGCTGACGACCGCTGTGTACAGAAAAACTAGCTGATACTGAGCGGCACTTGGATGTGTCGAAGGGATACTCACAGCGTGCGGCGGACAAGACAGACGAGCTGAAACAGCTCAACCGCTCGATCTTCCGACCGGTCATTACGTTTAACAAGGACGCGAAGCGCGCGGCGCAGGAGGCGAAAATCCAGTCGCGGTACGATGAGGAGCGCGCGAACCGCGAGGAGGCGATGCGCGACATCCGTGATACACAGGATCGTCTCGGGCGTGCGGCGACGTATGGCATGCGCGACGACGAGGGCATCGCGGGGGGCAGCGGTCGCTTCCGCAGCGCAGCACAGCTCCAGCAGCGCAAAGACCAGCGCAAGCGGTACCAGTTCGAGGCAGACGAGGAGGACGACGCGCTCGAGGACGAGCTGGACGATAACCTAGATGAGATTATGGACGTAACAAAGAGGCTCAAGGCACTGGGCACTGCTATGGGGTCAGAGTTGGACACCCAAAACGAACGCATTACTCGTATCACCCAGAAGACCGATGGTCTCGACGAGCACCTGTTCAAGAACACACAGCGGGTACGTAGATGGACTGATTATTACTTCGGGCATTGCTGATAATTGCCCTTTACCAGCTCAACAGGATCAAATAGAGTGGATACCCTATATGGATACCGTCGGACGGACTTGGCTTGTGTTGTCCTGTCGGCACAATTGGAATGATTTTGGATTGATCGTGCGACAGCACAGGCAGTAGTGGGTGGAGAGATAAGTAATGCACTGGATCTGACTCTTGTGGCGGCGATGGACGTGGCTATCTTCGATGCATCCCGCTTGTATACTTAGGGCGAGGAGGAGTACAGTTGGGATGGCCGGACATTCGAGATGTTTCCCTGCAAGATGAGCGGAGCGGCCAGCTAATGAGTGTCAGGGCGTATTAGCACCTTCCAGTCGCCAACACGTGACCATACATGACTACTTAGGTTGCCTGAACCCGTCTGGACTCTGGCATCGGCATCATGTAAGGGACTCTACAAGTCGAACGCTACGTTTCTCGTTCGTCCATTCCCTCCGCACCGCTTGAAATTTACCTTCCTGCCCACAGTTCCTCCAAAAGCCCCTCTCAAATCGATGCCGAGGTCTCCCAACCTCATCCTCTGGGCATGCTAACTCGACGCGTGAGGCTGTTCCTATGACGCGCGGAAAGTGCACTTCAGAAATCATTGGGACTCATAGATCCCGCCGGAACATCTCTGGCTTCCCATCCTTTTGACCAGTCTCGACGAGCTGCACTTCCACATGGGCAACCTCGACGGCGCCGAGGAGTGGTTCCGAAAGTCCCTCGACACGGCTTTCTCGTCCACGATTTCAAAGAGATCGCCGCCACCCGAGGGAACCCTCGCTCAGATCTGATGGGTCCAAGGCAAGGTCCCTAAGACCAAGGCTGTCCAGCTGCTCGGCGCACCGGACGATGTGTACTGCGGGAGTTGTTCGGTATGTCTTCCCTCCTTTTCGCTCTTGCGAGCAGTTTCATTATTGACGGTGGGAAGTGTGCAAAGGGGCTCTTTAGACCTAGAAACTCTGATCTCCAAATCTGCGGAGGCTGCAATGTCAATGCTTCTCCGCAACTGGAACCGCGGTGTAGTGCTCACCGCATGGGCTGTTGTTAGGTTGCATTCTACTGCTCTCACGATTACCAGGCGGTTTCTGCACCCGCATTGTCAAAAGCCCTTGTCCCTGTTGGCTGGAGAGGACCGGGGACAACACAAGCAGCGATACCGTCATGACCTTCAAGAACCGTCTCCTCATCATGCTCTCCACACACATTGCATATACCCCGGATGGAGACTCTTATGTCGCAGATTAACATACCTATCAGCCTCTCGTATAGTAAACATGATTGACCCTCTTGTAGGTATTATAATGGCTAGTTCCTTGTGCATGATAATTCAACCCCAAACTTGTGTTGCTGGGCTGGATTTCCAAACGTGAAACGGGACACGAAGCCATACTTCGTATCCGACACTGTCAAAGTGACAAACCAAAGGCCATAATCATGACCAACCGCGAAGGCCCCAAGATCTACTTGAAGCCCATCCTCCGTGCGTACTCCCGCTCCTCCTCGCGTGTAAGCTCGTCGGTGCCCGCCCAATTCGCCGAACTCGTCCGCGCCCTGAACCGGCTGTGCCGGGTCCTGAAAATCTCCTCCATCCGCAGAGGCCCAATCCGCCCGAAGATATCGTCCGGGTTGATTGTGCTCTGCTGCTGTAGCGCGGCCGCGATGTCCGGGCTCTTCGCCCAGTCTGGCAAGTTAGGTTTCGGTCGGTCCTCGTCCTCCGAGTCGGAGTATTCGCTATTGATGTCGGGCAGCTCGATGCTCTCGCTCGCTACTCGGGGGGGCTCCTGCGCGGGAGGTGGGCCCGCAGGAGTCTTGGGACGGCTTTGAGAGGGCTCCGCAGTGTCCTTCTCCTTGCCCTTGGATGCCGCTGGTGGAGGAATCTTAATGTTGCTGGACGAAGGTGCGTGCTTGACCGATTTTGGTCCGGGTGCTTTGGCCGTGCCAGGCGTGGCAGGGATTGACGACCCAGCGGTAGGCTGCTTGAGTGCGGACTTGAGCATGGACTTCGAGGGCACGCCAACGCTGGGCTTCACCGTCTTGGGGGCCACAGTGTCCTTCTTGTCCTTGGATGGGGGCTTCTGCGACGTCGTCAGACCAAGCTTTCGTTTGGAGGTGTCTTCCTCGTTCTGCGTACTAGTGAGCCTCAAGCCGCAGCAGACCGTGCCAATGCCTACCTTCTTTGGCGCGTTGGCTGCCCTGCTGAGAGGCCGTTTATCCGTATGCTCCTCGCGTTCTCGCTTGCGACGCTCCGCCTCCTCCTTGATCTTGCGCTCCTCTTCCAGCTGCCGAGCCTTCTCTTCGTCTGCCTTGCGTTGGAGGGCTTGCTGCCGGCGAGCCTCCATCTCCTTCAACCGCTGCGCCTTCTTCTCTTGCTCCTCCTGTTGCTGTATCCCGGAGCTACGTTACTTTGTAGGAGGAAGACGAAATTCTAGAAACTAACCTTCTTCGCTGCGGCAGCGGCGAGCTGGAGGCTTTTGACCTCCGGCTTGACCTTCTTGCCGCCACCAAACACGCTGCTGACCAGCTTGCTCGCCTGTCCCAAGATGCCCAAATTCGAATTTGACTGCGATGAAGTTGCCGACGCCATCGATTGCTGGCTGTCGCTACGAGGTTGTGACGAGACGTTAGACTTCTGCCAAGCGAGGGTGTTGAGCGTCAAGATCGGTTGAACAGAATCGAGAGGTCAGCTTACCTGGACAAGTTTGACGGTCGACTTGCTCGCAAGGATGGCCCTTTCGAGCTTGTCGTCCTCAGTCTTGTTCTGTACATCGTCTTCGTCGACCTCCATCGCGACGTCCGCCTCATCGTTCGCAGCGTCCTCCACGTCGGACGCATGCTGAGCGGCCGCGGCCAGCCGCTCCGCAAAACCGCGCTCCGACTCGAGGTCCTCCCTGTCCTCTTCTACCTCCTCCGTGGTCGGGAACAGACTCCGCGTCGGCTGGGTGTCCCCAGCCTTTTGGCTCGTGCTGCGACTTGGGATCGTGCTCCACGTCATGGTGTCGTCCTTGAGCTGGTCCGGGTGCGCGCTCTGGAACCCGAACGGTGTCCACATCTGATGCCCGCCGAACTTGTCGTCCACACCCCAGCTGTCGTCCGCATCCAGCGCGTTGTCGTCGTCCACGTCGCGCTTCGACTGCGACTGCGACTGAGTGGCGGAGTACGACGTGTCTTGGGTGGATGGCTGCCAAGCCGGCGATGCGTCCGGTCGGTCGAAAACGACATCTGAGAACACGCTCGCCTTGCTGCTCTGTGCGGAGATCGGCTGGAGCTTGATGCCCACCCCGAGCGTCATCGCAGCGGGAATGGAGAACGGGTTCTCTGTGGGGAGTTTGTAGTCACGATGCGCATACGCCGCAGGAGCGTCGGCGCCAGCCACCTGTGGGACAGGTTTCGAGAACACAGGTCCAGTAGGCGCGACAAAGCTAGTATTGCGCGATCGTGGTGGGGTGTTCGGTGGCGTGGTTGAATCACTGGCGTTCGCGCCGGGTGCTGTGGGCTGCCTATCCTCAATACCACTCGCCTGGGGCTTCTCCTTCAACTTCCCCTTGGACGCCGGGATAAGGTCCGACACACTAAGCCTGCGTTCCGACTCGTTAGATTGTACGGACGCTGGCTGGGCATGGACTGAAGAAGCCTTCTCTTCGGACCCCATGGAAACGTCGCCCATCTCGAGCTTGTGCCTCTCCGCAACCCGCGCCTCGGCCGCCGCTCGGGCTTCCGCAAGAGCTGCTGCAGCGTTGCCTCCCAGAGACTTGCTCGTGCTCTTCACCGCTCGCGACCCGTGATTCTTCAATATAGTCGTCAACATATCGTCCTGGTCGTCAGCATTGGCGAGTGGCGCAGGCGCGGTGGTCATTGCGACGTCGGGAACCCCCGTTGCAGTCGCAGGTTGTGTTTGCAATGCGGCCATATCCGAGAACTAAAGCAGAATTCATCCAATGTTCGTGACGTATCTAGCAGGTTTGTACGTACCGTATCCAGACTTGACGCCTTACCCCTCCCCTTGGTGTCTGAGACATTGTGTGCAGGAGAGTTTGCAAGCTTGGGGATTTTCAGCGCACGCTCCTCCTCCTCGAGGGACATGAGAACCGCGTTTGCAGCCTCGAGCATCTCGCTACTCTTCCTCTTGTTCGCAGCGAATGTAGTGGCTCCTGGACCAAGAGTACTCGTCCTCTTCGAGGTCGTCTCCATAGCCTTCGTCTCGCGTGCTTTGGATAGCCAGGAAGTCGATGTACGTTTCCCTAAGGGAGGGAGAACAGTTGATCCGGCAGGGAGACCTGCATCGCCTGGTGTCCGCAAAGATTTGCGAAGGGGAGAAGGTGCGGGGAGGCCGGTGAACTGCGAAACACTGGGCTTTCGAGAGAGACCAGGGACTGAGGCGGGAGGCTCCTCGCGCAGGGGTATTGTGTATTCTTCATGCCTTGACGAGGATGGCAAGGGAGCTGTATGGGAATGAGGCTCCTCTTCCACAGGGATGGGCGGTAGTGAGACTCTAGGAAGAGGCGCCGTATGGAACTCGGCAGTACGAGTAGACTGTGGGTCTGGATCCAACTGGTGGCTTGGGCTCAGCGGGATTGTATGGAAGGTGGTTACAGAAGCAGTCGTTATGTCATCGTTGGCAGGTTCCTCGAAGATTGGTTCTCCTTCGGAGTCGACATCGTCATCTTGCATAAGCACATCAGGATATGTTCGGTTCTCGGTATGCGCGGAAGGTTGATGAGCCGCTTTTATGGGCTCGGCTTCTTGAGGTGTCGGATTACCGAGGGATGCGCGACTCCTCTCTATTATCTCATCATCCTCCGCGATCATGGAAAGCTCCTCAACAGCGTTCGCGGTGGCTTGCAAGAACGTTTCATGGACCGCGGGTTGCGGGATCTGCGGTTTAAAGGTAAAGGCAGGGGCTGGAAGTGGCGCATGTGCCTCATCGACCTCCATAGCGGACTCGGACACTTGAACAGCTGGACTGTCTGTTATGGTAACGATCCTCTGGTTCTTCTGTGGTTTGCCGAAGGTCCCGGATTGTGACGAGGGCTGCTCCGCCGATCGCAGTCTGCTTGTGTCGCCCTCCTTTTTGGCCTGGAGGAGAGCTCTCTGGAAATCATTCACGGGAGCAAGATTCTCCTTGGTGGTACCATCCTTCGAGTATTCGTGAGAGGTGAGAGGTGAGAGGTAAAGGTGATAGAACACCATACCTCAAAGGGCATCGAGGTGACAGCCTGAACCTTAGCAGCAGCAGTTGCGGTGCGAGTCTTGCCGGCAGCGTTCCTCTTCCGGCCAGGTGTCTTGAGAAGCTCAAACACTGGTCTGCGACGGAAGGTTAGCGACGGCATGAGTTACGACAATGCGGAGTACACACTCCTTTCTAGGGCCCTCCAAAAAGTTCTCGAGGTACACGTCAAGGAAATCAAAACCTTCCCTCTGGATTTGCTCGTGCAAGAATTGGCGGCCTGGGTCGTTTGCCATCGTGAACCGGATGGAGTTGCACCAGGCAATGACTCCTGCTTCTCCTGGTCTTGAGCCGTCCATAGCAAATAGTCGTTGATGAACGAAGCAAAAGAGGGACGTAAAACGCGTCGAGAAGGCTTGAGGAAGGTGTTGGCTGGAGCTGGCTGGGGAGGAGGGCAGCCGTGCGACTCGTGGTTCATCCCGCGCGTCAGTCATGTGACTGCGACTACGGGCGCCTCATGGCCACAGCCGCCACTGGGCCTCCCGGCCCGGGACGTTCGTTCCTCAGCGCTCAGCAACCACCCGCTCAGTCGGCGGCGGACATAGAGACCCCCCAAGATACAATTCTCTTCGGCAGTACTTTCATGGGACCCACCCGGCCCCCATATCCATGCGAAATGTGGTAAGTGGGCGACTGTCTCCGCCTGCGAGTCGGGTCTCGCCTTGGCTCACATCAGTATTCCGTGCCGTGCTGTATGAGCCTCGCACCGACATTGGAGTACGTTTCCAGTCCTGAGTCTTGTCACATCCCCAAATTTGACTAACATGATGCTCCGTTTTTTCCAATATCCACTAGAGTACCTTCCTGTTCCTGGAGCCACCGCAGACAAATGGCTTCGAACCTTGATCTCATCCTGTCTACCGGCGATTCGCCACTCTCTCTGCGGGAATTCATTTCATCTATACCCTCTTTGGTCCTCAATAAACCCGTTATCGCGCTTCTTAAATGAGATTCATGAGCGCACCGCCGCCGACCACTCAGGGCGCCTTGATCTCTTGGATAAAAGGCTCTCCGACTGGACGGTAATTCCAGTGGAATGCACCCCCGCAATGGTCGATATCACCTCGTCATTCACTTCCACTTGTATCGCGCTCCCCATCGTGCTGCTCGTGCTGACGATTCTCATAAGCAGACAGTCGCGGCACCTCCCGCTTCCTCCAGGTCCAAAGCGGCTTCCGATTTTCGGGAATGCACTCGACATACCGCTATCTAAGCAGTGGCTGACTTTTCAGCGCTGGGCCGAAGAATATGGTACGTATTTTTGTACCATACCCTACGAGAACCCAAGTCACTCAGCTGCGCGTAGGTGATATCGTATATCTTAACCTACTGGGACAGTCTGTGATTGTCCTCAACACTACCCAAGCGACGTCAGATCTCCTGGACAAACGCTCGGCGATTTATTCGGATAGGCTCAAGTCTACAGTGGTCTCTCTGTAAGTGCTAGTGCTTGATGGGTTACCGCCCAGTGACTTCTCATATTATTTTTGCCACCGTCACAGAATAGGCTGGGACTGGAACATGGCTCTTATGGGGTACGGCACGAGGTGGCGACAGATCAGGCGCGCCTTCCATGAGCACTTCCACGGCGGAGTCGTCCGCCAGTACCAGCCCGCTCAGCTCTCGAGAGCCCGGAACTTTTTGACCCGCCTTCTAGCCTACCCCGACAACTTCGTCCAAGATCTTCGCTTGTGAGCATTCCTCTTTGGACTATCTGTCAATGGAGCCTTTTGCGTTACATTACTTAACTGTGGGATGACAGCGACCTTGGCGCGACGATTCTCGAAGTTGCCTATGGCATCAAAGCAGAAGATGCTGATGACCAGTACATTGCCATTGGCGAAAGGGCTGTTGAAGGGCCGACCAAGGCTCTGGTCCTAGGAGCGTTGTGGGTCGAGTTCATTCCTGCTCTACGTTATCTGCCACCGTGGTGGCCCGGCGCATCGTACCAGAGGAAAGCTGTAATCTGGCGTCAAGACGCGACGGCTCTCAAGCACGAGCCGTTCGAGAGAGCCATGTCTGATTTTGTGAGGGACATTTATCGATTAATGGAAGTTTCTGCCTCTGTATTGATGTGTTTACGCATCCAGCGAAGCGGTACTGGAGTCTGGTCGCTCGCCAGCAAGATCATGGCTCGAGAACACGAGACGGTCAACGACGCCGAAAAGGAAGAGCTCGCCAAAAATGTAGCGGCAGTCACATATGGAGGTCTGTCTGGCTCGTCAACGTATGAAGTCAAGTTCAACTGATAGTCCACCCTACTGTCAGCCGGCGCGGATACTGTGAGCCTTCTATCAAAACTGTATCGATATTCACACGCGCTGACCTTGTGCTACTTAGAGCTTCTCCACTCTTCAAACCTTCTTCCTCGCAATGGCGTTATATCCTGAAGTACAACAAAAGGCACAAGCCGAGCTCGAGGCCGTCGTTGGGTCTCATCGTCTCCCCGAGTTTGAGGACTCAAAGAAGCTGCCGTACATCCATGCGATCATCAAGGAGTGCCTGCGGTGGCAGAACGTGTTCACGCTCGGAATTCCCCATCGTGTGATGGAAGAAGATGAATATAAGGGATATCGCATCCCAAAGGGCTCCATCGTGCTTGGCAATGTTTGGTAACGGCCCTCAAGCCCTCCACCGCTACAGTGATCATTGACACTTCCCTAGGGCAATGTCTCGTAACGCACGAAGATTTCCAGACCCAGAGGCGTTCAACCCAGACCGCTATTTTAACGACGACGGAACATGGAATAACGAAGTTCTCAGCCCGACTGCGTTTGCATTCGGATTCGGAAGACGGTGGGCCTCTGCACACCATGTCGATTCCCTTATCTTAACCTCTACTGCAGAGTTTGTCCGGGCCGCCACTTCGCCATTGCCTCTATATACATATACGCGGCATCCGTCTTACACGTCTTCAATATCAGCCCGAAGCGGGACGCCAACGGTGATCCAACTGAAATCAAGTGGGACCTGGTCTCTGGGGTTGTGACGTGCGTGCCCAGCTGGCTCTTGCGGAGTCGTCCAATTGATCGACTTTGTAGATATCCAGCGAAGTTCGAATGCGACATCATCCCTCGCTCCGCCGATGCAGAGGCCCTCATCCACATCTGTGGAGTGTAAGAGTGATGAGAAACAACACCGAGTGGTCCAGTGTGTCCTAAAGTGCTTGATAATCAGATTCCTTGCGGTTCATCGGAGGGATGGGTTGCAACCGTGTTTGCGGTGTAAACGACATCGACGTGGACGATACGCCCTCTCTGCTGCGAGAGTGGGCCTCAGACAAGCGCTTTCAACGTCGGTGACGGCCATCAATTCCAGCGGCTGCAAGAAAACAACAGGAGTCCGAGGAGACGCGGTCGGGAAGCGCCCATGACACGCTCCACGCAAAGGGGAGGTGGCGCATTAAGAATACTGAGGAAATATTCGTTTAGCCAACACGAACAGCATTGAAACTCAAGGAGGGACTGACGCATATATCTCCGACGTAGCAACATGTCAGAGCTCTGGGGTCCGATTCTTCGCCTTCCATTCCATGTTCAACTCCCGATAACAGTTTGGGCACATGTGGTGGGCCAGCTTTGGGGAGCCGCAAGCCTGACAATGCACCAAGTCTATAGAAGACCTGGTCAACCGCGTTCTCCACGACGAGAATATGAAGACTCACTTTGCTTATCCTTCAATCCCTTGTTTGCACTCCTCATAGCTTTTCGCGAATGAGATGTCTTCTTTTTGGGGACGGCAAGCAGCCATGGAGGGAAGAGTTCAAGCAGAGAGGGTAATGAGGGAATAGCCCAGGCCAGCGGCTTTGGGGAGGAAAGAAAGACAGGCACAAATGCCGCAGCAAGAGACATGCGCATGAGAGGAACACGAGCCGCATCGGACAGCCATGCTCGGGACTGGTGAAGAGCCAGTGCGGCCGCCATGGTCGTTGAGGAGAAGAGAGGGTGCTCTGTCGAGGCTTCGGAAAAGGGCGTCTGGACGTCGCGGTGTCCGTTTCGAGCCGTGTCGTCTCCGGAGCGCCTCCAGAGCGCCGAGACCCCCCACTCGCTACCACCTACCACGACTCCGTGATGTTCCGCTTCACTCGTCCTCTATTCAACGCGGTCACAAAGAGATCCACTGGCATTACCGGCCTCAAAGTGCACCGTGACCCCCTTCCCGAGCTGAAAAAGACATACGAAGCGACGCTCCAGACACTCTCCGCCATCCCCTCCTCATCCGTCTACCGGCAAGGCACAGAGGCACTCACGCAGCACAAGCTGAAGATCTTGGAGCGCGCCAACGGGGATATTGCCGCTGTGGAGAAGGAGTTGGACGAAGGCCAGATTGAGCAGTCGCTGGACATTGCTCAGGACGAGTTATCATTGGCAAACAACATGTTGGAGTGGAAGGCGTGAGTGTCCTTACAGCTGTCGCCTCATTCTAGCCTGACGGGCCTTGAAGTTGGGAACCTCTAGAGGAGAAGCCTGCGCCGGGCCAGTGGCGATACTTTGGGAAGGAGGCAGACGCGACCACATCGTCGTAATGGGCTGGCCATGTATTACTCAGTTCGCTCTAGACACACCACAGTTTTCGGGACGAACTTTGACGTGCCGTCTGGGCCCTGGAGCACGCTTTCCACTATTTCGAGTTCGCTTTTCAATAGACCTGACCAACTTCATCGGCATTGGCGGTAAGTGAAGTACACAACAAATCCATAGTAGCGATGCAACCGCCCGATCTACAAACACAGTATGCGCATGGTTCTGGATGTGTACAAAACCTGTTGTTCCATCTGAAATCGCGAGCAGCGAAGACTGCCACCGCTGGGGGTGGGCGAAAATCGTCAAAAACATTCGCTGACAGCAGGATTTGAACCTACGCGGGCAATGCCCAAGTGATAGTGAACTATTCAAATCACTCGCCTTAACGACTCGGCCATATCAGCTTGTCATACAGACTTAGATGAGCATATATCAGTGTTGTGTGTCGAGGCGCCGGCCTGCTAGTCGAGGTCTGCGACTCTGCGGAGCATTCAACTGCGTTACGCATAAACGCACGCCTACCTCCGCCCGCCAGGGTGCCCATTCAGCACAATGGACTCCCTCATCCCATTCACAACTTCTGGATCTCTTGTGGATTGCGTCGATAGTACGTCTATCCCAAGTCCACATACTCAAGGTGCACCCTGAGCCCATATGCATTGCCACTCCTCCCGCACTCGCCTTCGCCTTCTTGCCTCCGGTTAGGAAAGATGCTTGTGGTCCTACGAGACGGTCGGAAGCTCCAAGGTGTTTTGCGGTCCTATGATCAGTTCGGTGAGCACACACTGCCCGATCGTCTGGAGGCGGCAGCGCTGACAGTCACCGTGTGGGACAGCGAACCTTGTCCTTGAGGATACCGTGGAGCGGATATACCACCAGGACGCCTTTGCAGAAGCTTGGCGAGGCCTCTTCCTCATTCGTGGAGAAAACGTGGTGTTGTTGGGGGAGATAGTGGGTGTCTCGTGGGCTCCTAGGTGGAGGTATGGCTGACGGCATGGCATTCAGGATTTGGATCAGGAGGATGAAATTCCGCTGCGCCAGGTAGAGTGGACCGTCCTCGAGGCTTACCACAAACAGGACGTGGTAAACAAGAAGAAGCGCGAAGACATCAAGTCACAAGTCCTATACGAGCAGAAGGGTTACTGCAAGGAAGGGGGAGAGGGGGACGGTTACTGAGTCACACAGCCGCTTGCACCTCGTCTGTCTTGCCCAGCTGGCAGCCATTCATTGTCTCGATGCACTCCAAATTCAGGCAGATTCATTACGCCAGGGAGTCGTCATTTTGTTGTATTCGTGTCTTTGCTGTCGCGTCGAGTTCGCATTGTGTTTGCATAATCAAGCATCTAATACACATACAGGGCGCACTAGTCATGTATACAGAAGGACCACAATCCCGAAAACGATAGCGTGTTGCAACACGAGAACAGGACCGCATGTGCAGTGTCCACTGTCTATGGATTAAAATCGACAGGTAACGTGTGTCAATGCCTCTGCTTGCCCTTCTTGCCAGACGTCCCGTTCGGCTTCGAATTGATACCATTGGTGAAGTGACGGCCGTTCAGTGGCTGGAAAGATCCTGGCATGACGGTGCGGAGTGGTGTGCTCGTCTTGTCCTCCAGCTTCTTCCGAATCTCGCGCTCCTGATTGGTCACCTCCTGCATAGACTTCCTGTTCATAGTCAGGTCACACTCAATTTCGCTAGCACGAAGCTTCTGCCACCTGTCCGTCCCAAGGTGAGTGATGAGAAATGCGCACACCAGGAAAGCATGTCAACTGACCCGGCGTGGCGCTGGCACTTTTTCTTGCCCCGGCACCACCACTCCCCATGGCCACAGGCTCCATCGACCTGCATGGACTCCTCCACAACGCCATTCAACTGAGGCGACCTTTCCTCGTATGACTCAAGGACGCCTTCTCCAAATTCGAGGTACTCCTCTTCGTCGAAAATCAGCCGCTGGTCCCAGCCACACTCGTCTACTCTGTCTGCCCGAGCAGCGGCAAGCTCCAGCACCTTCTGCCGCCACGATATCACGTCGTGCTCTTGCTTGAGCTCCTCGCGCTTCGGGGCGATTTTGTCAAGCTCTGCCTGCAAGCGAACGATTGCACGGTCCCGTTGAGTGTGGGCTGGTCTTTGAACCTCGTGTGACTCTTGCGCCACAATATGCACGGGTCGGCCTGTCTGTTCGCCGTCGACAAGCCCGTTAGTACCGTTGACATGGACCCTGACGACGACACCCTCGCGCTGCTTGGTGTCTCGGATGCTAGCCCAAAGGGCCTCCTTGTTGCCACCCCAGTCCTGTATGCGTCTCTGCATATACAAGACGCCACACTCGTCAGAGCAAAACTTGGAGAATGCACCACGAGCAGGCTTGTGGCAGGCTGCGGCGGAAGTCGGGTGAGGGTGTTTGAGTCCAGCGATACACCGCTGCTTGTACGTCGTCTTTAGGGGAAGGTTGGGCTGCGCTGTGATGGACGCAGGTTAGCATGACATCTAAGATGGCTCCATTGCGTACCCACCCTTGATACACAATGGGCAGACAAACTGGTCAATGAGGTCGACCTCCAAGTCGTCCATGTCCAAACACTGCGTGTGATACCATTCGTCGCACCTGTACTTGTGCTCAGCTCCATTCTCTATCAAATGGGGTTAAAGCGCTCGCTCACCTGTCGCAAGCGATCATAACCTTGTCCTCGTCGTAGTTCGTCTTGCAGATGCAGTACAACTTGTCGTCTACAGTCTCATCCCCAGACTCTTCCTCCTCCTGCGGCTGAGTCTTGCTCTTCGCTGCAGGTTCCGCAGGCATCGGCATCTCAGACGCAGAACGCGACCTTGAAGGCCCAGTTGCGGCAGAGACCGCCCGTTTCGCAGCAGCCCCAGCCGAAGTCACCGACGTTGGGGGCGGCTTTTTGCTCTTAACCGCCATACCATTGCCGGAAGGGGTAAGGCGACCGTTGGGTTCTGCAGTCCCTTCTTTCCCCCCGGTCGGCTTTACTTTCGGCTTTGGTTGTGGCTTGGCCTTAGGTTTCGCCAGCTGCTTAGATCTGGGCTGCTACAAGCATGTTCAACCAACATGACCTACACGACGTCTCTATCATAAGCATACCTTCGCTGTGGACTCTTTCTTTGTACCCGTGCTCATTGGCAAACTTGTCCCATCGGATGGTTGGTCAGCTTTTGCAGGAACTTGCGGCGTGGCTTGCTTAGCGATCTGAGGAGGCGCGATGGGTGGAGGCATAACGACGCGTTCCGAGGGTGCAAGAGCGGCCGACGCAGCATGCATAGAAGGCTGGGACTGAGGTACGGGTTTTTTGTCCACTGGCTCTTTGAGCAGAAGTTCCTTCTCGACAATGACAACGCTTGAAGCCGATTGGGACGCTTTACCAATCGCCACATGATGAGATTGTGAGTAAGACTGCGGATGCGGATGGAAGTGAGAGTGATTATGGAAAGAAGAGGGATGGTGGTGAGGCTTGTCATCGACCAGGCTGAGTAGCTCGTCGTCGAAATCATTGCCCATAGACACGTCGGGGTCTGTGTCTGCACTGCGATTCGCGCTGGCAGCCAGATCAAGCTCCAGCGCAAAATCTGTATCTGTATCTGAGTGAGGGGAGGGCACGGACGCGGGCAAACTGTCGGCCACAATACCGTCTACCTCTTGCTCCAGTAAAGAGGTAGGAGTAGGCGATCTGGGAGCGCTCTTCTGGGGCCGTTTGTTAGGCTCCAGCGTTGGCCGAGAATGCGGGGACGACGGCCGCTTTGGCATCTCTTCGAAGGACTCGCTAAGGAGAAGGGGCGAGCGAGCGTCCGATAAGTCGGGAGTTTGGGGTGGTTCTTCGGGTGCTGCAGATACATGACGGGAAGTAGGTGTAGGAGAGGCATAATGGTCCAATAGCCATTCATGAGCATCGCCTTCGTGCATTGGTTTGGGGTTCTGTGGTTCAGCTAGCACCTCCAGGACGAGTTCACCTTCAAAGTGATGTGCTGCCTCGGAGATCGACATCGGCCCTGTCGTCAGCCCTGACACATCCTCTTCCACCGCGACTGCTTCAGACAACGAAGTCAGCTCTTCTAACGCCATCGTGATAGGAGATGCTGCTCGTTGCTTTGGTTCCTCCACGGTAGTTGGTGCCGCGGTAGGCTCTGCAGCCAGGTTTGCCGTCGGGCCTAGTAAACGATCGGTCCGTGCCACTACCTGAGACTCTTCCACCTCGACCTCGACCAGAGGTACAGCAGTCTCTTCCTCGACTTCGATGGGGATCACAGCAGCCTCGACCTCGATGTGGGGTACAACAGCCTCTTTCTCGCCTTCGATGGGGGGCAGAACTACCTCCTTCTTGACTTCGATGGGGAGTACAACAGTCTCCGTCCCAACCTGAATGGGAGGTACGGTAGCCTTCCCCTGCACCACTGATGGAGAGGACATCGACACGTCTTGACGGTCTTCCTCGGCTGGACGGATAGGTAGCTCCTCTTCCATTACGGCAGGCGACACGATTCGAGGCTCTTTCACCTCTAGCTCAACTGCCTCCACCTCCACCTCAGTTTCTGCTCCTTGTACCTGTGCCTGTTCCTCCACACAAGTCACTGGTTTCAGCTCCTCTTGGCACTCGAGTACTGGGTGCTGCGGAATTACAACCAAGGCCTCCGCGTCGGCTCCCTGCTCGTCCGACGGTATTGGTTGTTGAAGGGGCTGCGAATCGTCCACGACAAGTGGCCGTGATTGGGATGGCGGAATACATGGTGATGGGGACGGGGGCTTGGACGCGCTCTGAAATCCCCAAAGCAGTTCCTTAGACCGCGGCCCTGGCGAGAGAAGTTGGGCTATACTCCTTGGCTTCGTAGAAGATACCGGAAGCTGAGATGTGACTGGGGTGGTGGGTTCAGCCGGCTGTTGGTCAGTATGTTGATATGGAGGGGCAGAGGGTGATGGGAGGTTTGGAGTACTGGTAGGATGCGCCTTGGGAGGCGGGGCGACAGGGGGAATGCGTGAAGCACTAGAACCAAAGCTACCAGTACGCCTACGCTTCTTCGTTGGAGGTTCGCCATCGTGACCGAGAGAGATGACTGCCAATGAGTTGACGCGGGTGTCCCGAGGAGAAGATGCCATAGGGCTCTTTTGCAGTACCGGAGACTGAGATGGACGGGGGAGCGGTGGTGGGACACGATTTAACACGGGGCTCAGGGATGCTCTCCGTGCGGATTCTCTGGCCTCCAAAGGAGTAGGGTGCTCACCACTGATTCTCCGTCTCTCTTCCGTCGCGGCCTGGACCAGTGCCTCTAGTCCGCCCAACCCTCCTGGACTTCCATGTGCACCGACCGGAGCGACTGGCGACCTCGTCGGTTCTGCGTTGTTGAGCAGATTGTTGAGCGCAGCAGCAGAGGATGATCGAGATGCCATTGATGACACATCCGGTTGGGAAAATGATGTCGAAGGGATGTGAGATGCACGAGGTGGCAAGCGTTCACGACTTGGTGAAGCAGATAATGACGGAGGGCTCTGCGATTGAGAGGGAACAGCGGTGGCGAACGATGGTGGTTGTAGATGGCCGTAAGGCGATTGCTGGGACAGGGGTCGAGAGGGATTTGACGGAGAATCGAAAGCAGGTCGTAAGCTGAGGACAGGCGACTGTG
The DNA here is from genome assembly GCA_022814645.1 of Ganoderma meredithae. NCBI lineage: Eukaryota > Fungi > Basidiomycota > Agaricomycetes > Polyporales > Polyporaceae > Ganoderma > Ganoderma meredithae. Next base: position 84,315 of record JAKLMY010000042.1, on the reverse strand, counting down.
ATGGACGCCTGCTCACCTGTGACTGGTACGGTGGAGGAGAGAGTCGCAGAGGGGAACGCGGCAGGGAATGATGGAGTGCGGGAAGATATGGGGAAACTGCCAGAGACTCCGACTGGGCACCCCGAGACAAAGTGGGAGGAAAGTATGAAGAACCCTCGGGCAATCGATACTCCACCCGGTGAGGATCCGAGCTCCGGCGAGACGAAGGGATCGGACGCGGGACACTTTGTGGTAGATGATGGGAGGAGTAGTTAGGATATGATGCAGTGTCATGCTCACAGCTCGCACGCGAGTGAAGAGCTCTCGGGTTACTTGCCAGGGCCTCGGGGTGATGACCTAGTGCGTCATCCGTATCTCCTCGTCGTCTTTGTGAATGCGTCACTATGTCATCGAGTGTAGGGGAGGGGGTATGCCTCCTGAGATGCACCGGCTGCAATGCGGGCGGCATGGCATCGTGGTTGTCTTGGATATTGTCCGAAAGCAGTCTACTACGAGATGAATCCCACTGGGAGTCGAGGAAGCCTCGATTCTGGAGCTCCCTGAACTCGGTAGGCGGAGGGACACCAGGACCTGAGAGGACTGGGGCATGTAGCGCAGACCGGGAAGGTGTGGCTGGGGGGTGGGACCGGTCCGGGGATTGGTCGTCGGCACAAAGCAAGGAAGAGATGGTCAGTCGGCGTCCGGCCATTCGTCAAGCTAGTAGCGTCCAGCAACAGCGAGCCTCGGGCGACGAGAGAAGAAAGTGAGAAGAGCGGAATGAGGGCAGGGTCTGAGTTGGGCAGTGGCATTCATGTTCAAAGTCACAACGTCAGGCCGCAGGGTCACAAGCCCATCTCCGCGCGAACGCAATCACTTCCTCCGTCGCCGTCAATCATCCCTCCATACCGTCCCGTTGACGTCGGTCCATCCTTCGGCTTCAGGCCTCGACGCCTCAGCCTTCGTGCACGCAGGACTTACAGATGTGAAAAGCGCATCACGGACGGCCAAAGTACCGGAAGATGCACAAATATAGTCAATTGCAAAGAAGCCTGTACAGCGAGACATTGCGACGCAGCTCATACAGTGGCCACGAAGAGCCGACTGCCAAGACACAGGCCCTATAACAAAGCACGAACGCGCCGCACCCAAGTCCCATCGCTCACAACCAAAGTCTTCTCGTTCTCCAGCCCATTGTGACGGTCTCAAGGTCCTCGACCCACTCAAGTCCGGCGTGCCGGCGAGTGAGTCATCGTCGAGATGCTTTTGAGGGCTGGGTGAGAAGTGGTTAGTGCCAAGCCAAGGGAGGGTGGTTAGAGGCGGATGAGCTCACCTGTGGTTTAAGCGTTGAGGAGGGGGAAGGAGGGAGTCGGGGTTTATATGGGTGTGAAGGAACTGTACAGCGATCGGCGGGTGGCTTGACTGGGACCCCTGGCAGCGGTCCCCGGGTCCGGGCCCCCCGATTTCGCTCAGATGTCCGCTGAACCCCTCTCGCCCGCGCCGTCAATCTACTCGACAGTAACCCGCCGCCATTCAGGGATCTTTTACCCTCCACTGACTGCAAAAGAGGGCCCCGTCACTAAAGATGTCGGTGGCCAGCAGAAATCCCTTTGCCCTCCTCGATGGTGAGCACTGCCAATGCCTCCCTTACATACCCCAGGGCCCACCCTACATGATCGTCATAAAAATCTTGGTCAAAAGCTCACTGATGTCGCTCTTTACTTCCAGAGGACGCCTCGCGGCCGGCAAGCCCTTCCCCTGCCGCAGCGACCAAACAGGCTGCGCCTCCCCCGGCACCGACTCGCGGGACTCAGAAACCTCGCGGCGGCCCCGCCTCAAGAGGCGGCAGGTACTACCAACGTGGCGGCAAGTCCGCTCCCCGCGACAAGGAGAACGCAGAGGCTCCCGAGGATGCCTCCGGCGAACCCAGGAAGCGCGGTAGGGCTATATCTGGGATGTCACTGGTCGGGGACTGACAATTCGTCTTGGGATTTTTCTTTACCGTCGGACCGCTGTTCCATGTCTTGCTACCTTTCCACTGTCATCTGCCAATAGCCGAAGGTGAAGTCCGAGGCCGCGGCCGCGGCCGGGGTCGTGGCGATCGTGGACGGGGAGGCCGGGGTCGTCAGTTCGACCGCCACAGCGCAACTGGCAAGACGTAAGTCTTTTTGTCAGACTGTCTATGCCGATCTTCAACTGACCTCGCAATGGGCCTCTTCAGCGATTCTGATAAGAAGGTTCATCAGGGCTGGGGCGGCGATGAGGGCAACTCTGAGCTGAAGGCCGAGGCTGGTGGAGCTACCGACGCCGCGGCTGAGACCACCGAGTGGGACGCGCCCAACGATGCTTCCGGCTGGGATGCTGCTCCTGTTGAGGGTGCCGCCGCCACTACCGAGGGCGCTTCTGCTGGTGAGAAGGCTGAGGCCCGCAGGCCCCGCGAACCCGAGGAGGAAGACAACACGCTTACTCTTGACGAGTACCGCAAGAAGCAGGGTGGCCTCGATATCGTGCCCAAGCTCGAGGGTCGCAAGGTTGATGATTCTGCCTTCAAGGGTGCCGTCGTCGTCACTAAGAAGGATGAGGATGAGGCTGCATACTTCGTCGGCAAGGTGAGCGTCTGCCGCCCCTCGTGTAACCCCAATCTAATGGCTTTGCAGTCCAAAGCTGCTGTCCCGAAGGCCAAGGCGAAGAAGGAGGAGAAAGTCTTCATCGAGATCGATGCACGCTTTGAGCGTCCCGCTCGTGGTGGTCGCGGCCGCGGCGGCGACCGCGGTGGCGACCGCGGGGCGCGCGGCCGTCCTCGTGGTGCTCCGCGGGGACGTGGTGCCAACGGTCCCGCTGCTACGACGCTGAACGTCGATGACGAAAAGGCGTTCCCATCCCTTGCCTGAGCACCAAAGCAAGATTGAGTCCCAGTCGACGTGAGACTGTTGACTCCTCGATGGGTGGTACCGGCAAAAATTTGAAGTCATCCCTCTCAAATTCGATTGGTGTTTTGTCGATTGGTCTGTCTTGGTATCTATGCGCATTTCTGCATCAGCCTTTCCACCTCGTATGCGTCTCTCGTCACCTCCATCCACTTCTGTACGCCTCCCCCACTCCCAGTAGCAGTCGCTTCCACTCACCATCCCCTGACATGACATATGAACCAAGACTATCCACGGTATTTTATGTTCTGTGACTCGATATTTAGTCGTGTTGTATACGAGGTGTACGAGACCGAGATGCATTCCGCGTTCAGAAACAGTGCTTTCGAAAAATTGAAAAGATGTCATCCCACCTATCCTTTCGCATGATGATGAGACTACGCATGATGAGGTCTACCACGAGCATGCACGTGGTTCTATTTGCCAGCATCGGTTCACAGCCCACGATCTGCAACTCAACATTTGTCTCATACTTGATGCAAAGGTCAGTCTCCATGCGTACTAAGGACTGCAATGAACTGCGGATACATGTATTGTGGTCGCAGTTGCCCGTTCGAATTCGTTTCTTCAACCGCTGGGTAGCTAATCTCTTTCATCAGTTGGCATCTACTACAAACTGCAGGTGTCGATTTTGCTGGACATCAGGAACTTTCAAGCATGACAATAGACCGTATTTATATCGTAAGACATGGTATGATCAGTCATGCGAACTCTGCATTCAATTGTCTGACGAGCGTGTGGTGTGCAGGATTCCGCATGAACTGGATCACTGATGACTGGTAATATCCCTCATGTGCCATATACTCCGGGCATTACAGTATGTCGCTGTCGAATCTGATCGTTTCGAGAACAGGGTCAGCGTTACAGGTTCGGTGATTTGGAAACTATTACTTTAATCGCAGGGTCCTAATTACTACGAGAGCAGGAACTGCACGAGACCCTCCCCTTGCCCCTTCCGGGTTGTCTCAGGCGCAGGAGCTTGCCGACTTATTTGGTTCGCTGCCTGAGGAAGAGAGACCTACAGTGATATTCTCTTCTCCATATCGTAAGTTTCAGGCCAAAATATGATTAAAAATACGATGTCGGAGGATAACACTCCTAGATCGCTGCTTGCAGACCGCAAGGCCCACAGCGGAAACATTGAAGTTGCCGCTCTATGTCGAGCACGGTAAGCAACCAACTACGTCAGATCCCGACTGCGTCTCACCGTTCCGTCCAAGGGCTTTCCGAGTGGTACTCTCCTGCTGCACCAGGCACCGGCCTCCACCCGCGTCCGGGCCCCGCCGCCGATCTGCGCACGCATGTCTCCGAGGTAGACGACGCATGGGAAACGATTGTTTACCCCTCTCGCATGGGCGAAGAGATAGTCGAAGTCCATGACCGTGCAAGTGTTCTCCTGCATGCGCTCATTCCGACCGTGGAGCACAAGTATAACGGGGCGCACAAACGCATCCTGCTCGTCAGCCACGCGGCGACGTGCATCGCCCTCACCCGAGCTCTTGTGGATAACCCTGCTCTACCTCTTAGAGTCGGTTGTTGCTCAATTACGGATTTCAAGCCCAGAGACATGTCATCCAACGACGTGGGCAATTGGGTGGCAATGAAGCTCGCAGACGGTACTCACCTGAAGGAAGGCGCATCTAGGGACTGGGGCTTTGAAGATGCAGTGATTGTGGATGGCAAAGTACGTCTGTACCATGTGATCGTTCTGCTCCAGTCAGCTGATTGCTTTTCTAGGTGGTCACCCACAGTGGAGAGCCTGGCACCGAGGGAGAGAAGGATGAGCCGGTCGGATTGCAGCACCAACACCTCCCACCTGACCTCCGAGCACAGTTCAATTAGGCTTATCAATCACTTTCCCAAGCATGCAAAATACCAAGGCTTCATACATTCTCGAATCAAGCCTACAATTTGTGCATTCGTGTCTATCACACTCTTCGTATTCGTTTAGAATGTAACAAACGCGCTGGCATAGCTAACGCTCGAGTCCTTGACCGTCTCGCACGCGCTGCTCTGTTCGTAGCGCACCCACTTCACCTTGGGAGTTTTCCGCTCCTGCTCCAATGCAGCCAGAGCACCGAACAGCACGCCGATGGGGTGGCGACCGCAGACGGTGTTCTTGGTGCGCGCCAAGTATTGCGCGAATGCGAGGTGGGCCTGACGGGCAGTGAAAGGAGGCAAGGTGAGAAGCTCCATCGCCTCGTGGTCCAAGGCCGAGATGGATGCATGGATAGGGTGAGTTTTCAGTGAGGCGGGAGTTGGCTCGGATCTTGAGAGACGGATGGGTACAACGGAGCTTGGTGGGGGCTGGGGATAATAGAACGTATATTGGAAGCGGGTACCCCTGGATTGACGTATTCAGCCTCCAAGAAAGTGCAATATGTGAAGCTCCTGCTTACCAGTGGCAGAAGTCGCTAGACACGACGAAGATAGTATCGTCGCGAGCCAGATATGGTGCCAGTAAACGGCCGAACGATACTTCTTCGTCGTAATCGATAGCACCGACGAGTATGGGGACAATCTTGATATCAAGGCTGAAGTTCTCTACATTAGATGGTTATGGTGATCGTGAGTGGTAAACCTACCCTTCGAATGTCTTGCGAACATAGGGCAGGTGCATCTCAATGCTGTGCTCATCTTCGTCTGTTTGCAGCGACATGTCAGTAAATCGTCCAGTCTGTTTCAATTCCCTTGTCGCTGGTAGAATGAGTCCTCAGTAAGATTAGACGGGTATCGGGTGGGGTACGGACTCTCGACATCAATGGGCAATGATCCAATCGGCGTCGCGTATTCAGTGCATTTTGTCAATGCACAACCGTCAAGATAAACGTGATGAGACGGTCCCAAAACGAAGACGCGCGTGCTATTAGGGGGGTGGGGATTAGCACGATGACAACGTATCCGTGTGGACACTGACATTCCAGTGGTATCAATACTCTTGTACGCCCAGGCAGCTGCCCGTCCCGAATACGAGTAACCCGCATGTCTGGACAAGCCTGCAGTCAGGTGTGCGACCAACGTCTGAACGATGCGATCGATCTTACGGCGCAATGATCGCCTTTGTCCCGGGTACAGGGGGTTTGTACTCGTCCTCCGCCATGGCATTCACATCTTGCAACCAACTCGACAGCTCCTGATTTAGTTTGGTAGGGTTTCCAGTATACCATGAGTCTGCATGTGTCGCTTGTCTGACCAAATGGACTGAGTGATGGCAGTCCGGGGATTCGAGGGAGATCTCAAGTACCTAGATGCCATCGATGGACGGCGTGAGGCAGCACGGATACAGATCTGGAGGTTGTCTGGAGGAGCTGAAGTTCAAGAAAATACGAGACAGGGGTTGGGCAGGAGGAGACGGGTGCGAGACTGTCTGAATCTAGGGCTACAGGATCTCAAACTGGCCGAGGTCGGGGATAGAGCTCTAGAGACCTGAGTTTGGAAGATCCCGAGTGATCTGGCTGATAACACGTGCTGGAACGCTGGATCGCACATGTTCCTAAATACTAGGTTGTGCGGGCTTACAACGGAGTGCTCAGAAAACACAAATCAAGGCACGAACGGCAACTGGAACATGGTCGCATGGTGTTAATCTTCGGCATAGTCAAATGGATACATGTGGATGATGGAATGCAGCAAGCGAGACAACAGTGACACCTTTTACTCCTCTGACCGCAGACGCGCAGTGGGGTTGGTGACCTTCACACCAAGGACCTTGGCCCTGTAATCACATTATGCCTCAGCACTGTGCCAGCAACATAAAGGTGCGAGGGCGTACCTTTCGAGAATGACTGTTCGGTTGCGACTGCTCACGTTGTGCGCGATCTCGGCCGCAAAGCTTTTGTTGTGCATCAAGAGAAGGTCAACTTCCCGGACGTTGCTGACCAAAAACTTCTTCAAGCCATTAGGGAGGAGGTGGCGGGTCTGAAGAGTCGTCAGTATTTCCGAGAGAGCGCGCTGAGGCGAAGTTGGTCCGACCTTCTTGTTGCTGCCGTAGCCGATCTATGCGCCGAAATAAGGACAGAATCATGCACTAAGGGACCGAAAGCAACACACCTTGGGCATTGGGAGCTGGCCCTTGAACCGACGCCGTACACGGTTATCGATACCCTTGGGTTTCCTCCATGCCTCTTTCACGCTCTTGTAACGGTCAGACTGGTGGCGCCTAAGAGAGAATAAGCAGATGGCCCGCGGGACACAAGATGGCAACCTCACTTGAAGGGCTTGGTGCGCTTCTTGACGATGGGGACCTTGACCATGGCGGACTGCAGGACAAAGGCGTGAGCGGGTGAATGGTTGGAGGAGTATGCGGCAGCCGTGGTCCAGGGTCATCCACAGTGTCGACTTGGCATCCATCGCCTTCCGGGCAGAACCCCGGCTTCAGAGTCATATCGACGGAATCCTAGGACGACGGGATGTCATACGTTCCAGGTGAAGGACTTACAATTCGTAGGGCTTGAGGATGGCGTTGACGGGGCGGACTGCAGCGCGAGGGCACGACCACAATTCGTTCAGGGGATCGGGCGCCTAATCCACGTGCGCCTCGGCGTTGCCGAACATTGACCGATTTTGGTCACACGGTGGGCGCCTGTGGGCTTATCGTCTCTGGCAGAGAGCAGCAGTTTAAGAAGGGCTGCCGCCCCGGATCCTGGCGACGAGGCCTCCCCGCTGCATGTCCGTAGGAGGGCCGTCGCTAGCCAGCCGTCCTCCCACCTCATCGACATGGATACGGAGTACGACTCGAGCTCGGAGGATGGCGAGTATCTGTGGACTGCAGCCAGCCGGTTCCAGGTGCCGCGCTGCGGCAAACCATCGCGCACGTGCAAGGACTCAGTGAGGCGGTCTCACAACCCGTCATTGCGTTCACGCTCTGCACCACCATCATCCACCCCATCCCTCTCACCACATCCTGACCGTGCAAGGACCCTCCCCCCCTTGCCAGGTATTATGCTTGCTGCCCCGACCGTCGACCTCAACTTCGACAATGACGACGATTGGATGCCACCACCCTCTTCTAGCCCTCGGCTATACCGCGCGGCAAGTGTGGGTAACAGCTGGGGCGTCACTTCCATTGGACGTGGATGCGTATGGAACAACCACAACCGCGGCGACGAGAGCGAGAGCGACCCAGAGAAGCCCGTCGAAGTTACATCCGACACCACCATCACCGCATCCAAGGATCGTTCAGGTCTGCTACGCCCCACTCCTCCAATGTGGCTGAACAATTCCGCAGTTCCACGGTCTGCTGTAGCTAACGGTGTATCCATGATATCCACTACTGCTACATCTCCTGCGCCCCTTCCACCGTTGTCGTCTCCGCGTTCTGGTAACTATGTCTCTGGCCCTTTGACACGTTCTCCGATCTCTGGACCGCCTTCCCCCCAGTCCACATCCCCGAACGTCACTGCTGCTCGGACCCCCCTATCTAGTACACCGTCATCTCCACGCTCTACTCAATTTCCCCGCATGCGTCGCCGGTCATCGCAGCAGCGTGTCTCGTTACTTGCCGGGCGCGTCTCTATAACTCCTGTAGAGCCACCTTCTCCCCTCCCGGCTGGCCCCCAAAAGCTCGTTCGAACGAGCAGCGCCGCCAGCTTTCTCAGCGTGGCGAGCAGTGTAGGACCCCCCACCGCCGGCGAGCAACCGAGGTCAGTAGGCGATCGGAGCATATCCGAGTTCGTCATCGAGCGAGAAATCGGCCGTGGCGCGTACGGGCTGGTGAAGCGCGCAAGGGAGATGATGGATGACGGAACGCTGGGGGTGAGATTTAGAGCATCCTGCTACCTTCCACATGTCATTGACGCTACGTATCGTAGCCGCCCCTCGTCATAAAGCAGATTATCAAGTCGCGCATTCTTGCTGACTGCTGGAAGCGACATCCAAAGTTTGGTACGATTCCGATAGAGATCTACGTCATGTCTGCTATATCCACCACCCACTACGTCTTGCCATCACCACGTCCCTGGGACCCGCTTCGCAACAAGTTGTCCGCCAACCACGACTGGACGGAGGGTAAGGTGGTCAGTGGCCACCCAAACATCTGCCCTCTTCTCGACTTCTTCGAGGACAACCATTACTACTATCTTGTACTGCCTTCGACCACGCCGGAGCCTAACCTCGACGAACCATCACCACCCTCGGATCTGTTTGACTTGGTCGAAAACTACCCAAACGGACTACCCCCAGATCTCATCCGAACGTATCTCGGGCAGATTGCGGATGCGGTCGCTTTTTTGCATGCAAAAGGAATCGGTAAGTGAAGCACATCTTTGATATAATCGGATGGAGCTTAGGAGCCTGGTACAGTTCACCGTGACATCAAGGACGAGAACGTCGTGCTTGGGCCTGCAGGAAAGTGCGTTCTTATCGACTTCGGAAGTTCCGGCCTTGTGAGGAAAGGTGGATGGGACACATTCAGTGGCACGTGAGTGCATCTCGCCCTCAGTCAGTCCAAGATCTCTCATCTTTGGGCCGATGTAGCCTCGACTACGCCGGACCTGAGATCCTGCGTGGTGAGCGGTATTTTGGCAAGGAGCAAGACGTCTGGGCGTTCGGTGTTGTTGCCTACGTGATGCTTGTAGGCGAATGTCCCTTCACCACTGCTGCCGAAGCCCAGGACGGCCTCGAGTCGCCATTTGCCAATGCGTCCATCGCTCTGGACGAGCGATGTATGGAAGGCAAGGAGGAAGAAGGTGAAGAAACGGATGGTGGCGGAGCGTTGGGTGACGCGGCAGCGCTGGTCCGAGCTTGCCTGCGGGTGGATGTTGACGCGCGGCCGACGTTCTCCAAGATTCTCCAGAGCCGATTCCTTAGCGGTAACGGGGGCTGGACATCAAACCCATGACCAGGATGTCGAACTTGGAAGGCCGCATGCAAGGTGCGTGGAGTACGAGTGAAATAGTGCCCGGGAAATCAGAAGTGGCCCTCGAACTGAAACGCACTGAATTCGTAGGAACGCCATGTTATCTGATGGCTTCTCGCCCTGCAGGCGGATGTTCGAAGACGGCTGTGCCTCGTTGGAACTATCTATCCACTCCTATCCATCTTCCAAGAGGCGATGTATCTTGAGCTCCTCGTGACCTTTCTTTCCTGTACCCGCATTAATGTTACCACCACCATCGCATCGACTCTCGTTCCGAACGCATCTGCTCTCGCCACGCCGCATCTGTCATCAATCCAAATGTATCCACGTAGTTATCCCTGGCCCGATCTTGTGCAATAGAAGATATTCTGTATTTTTGTGCTTGGTCTGCTGCGCGTCGAACCTGTCGATGTGGAGGAGCACAGCGAGCGGGCAGTGAGCGCTACGGGCGAGAGGAGGTGCCGGCGATGACTCCGGAGGCACGGCGAGGCCGGCCGGGCATGGGTGGAGGGTTTTGAAGACTGTAATCAGCAAGATCTTCATCGATCATCTAAAATTTTCGAGCCCGCGCACGGGTACATAAACCTTAAGATCTCTGCCATCTCCAGTTTCCTCTTACCTCCATCTCCCCCCTCTCTCTCCCCTCGCTTTCTAACACTTTCTTTTGTGTGAGTGTCTTTTTCGACTATCTCCTCCTCTCGCGAGTTCCAGTGCAGGGTTCGAAGCGAGAGTTGCAGCGAGATCGACGTCGCGCGCTCATCTGCTATCTACCCGACCGGATCCCTCGCCAGGCTTTTATTCACTGTCGATCGTGGTCCTGTTGTGCTCACTCTGTGTTATAGAATCACATCAAAAATGGGAAAGGAGAAGACCCACGTTAACGTCGTCGGTGAGTCGTTTTCTCACCTCTAATCGCGTCCCATCTCATCGTTTTCAGTTATCGGCCACGTCGATTCCGGCAAGTCCACCACTACTGGCCACTTGATCTACAAGTGTGGTGGTATCGATAAGCGTACCATCGAGAAGTTCGAAAAGGAGGCTGCTGAGCTCGGCAAGGGCTCCTTCAAGTATGGTGAGTACTACTAGGCGCTCATTCTCCTCTCCAATCTAAGCGCGGCGTCCTTTGCATTGTAGCTTGGGTGCTGGACAAGCTCAAGGCTGAGCGGGAGCGTGGTATCACGATCGATATCGCCCTCTGGAAGTTTGAAACGCCCAAGTACATGGTTACCGTAAGTCTTTATTTTGATTGCAGGGAATGCAGTGGATGGAACGATGCTTACGGATAACGTTCATAGGTCATCGACGCCCCCGGCCACCGTGACTTCATCAAGAACATGATCACTGGTACCTCGCAGGCTGACTGCGCAATCCTCATCATCGCCGCTGGTACCGGTGAGTTCGAGGCTGGTATCTCCAAGGATGGCCAGACCCGCGAGCACGCCCTCCTTGCCTTCACCCTCGGTGTCAGGCAGCTCATCGTCGCCGTCAACAAGATGGACACCACCAAGGTTCGTTGTCACGTGAATCATCATACCCTGGTGTCCTGACTCGGAGCCCGCAGTGGTCTGAGGACCGTTTCAACGAAATCATCAAGGAGACGTCCACCTTCATCAAGAAGGTCGGTTACAACCCCAAGGCGGTTGCCTTCGTCCCTATCTCTGGCTGGCACGGCGACAACATGTTGGAGGAGTCCACCAAGTGAGTATATGCGCTCTGCTAGCCGTTGCGAGCTGATCTCCTGACCCGTTTACCGTAGCATGCCTTGGTACAAGGGCTGGACAAAGGAGACGAAGGCCGGTGTTGTCAAGGGCAAGACCCTCTTGGACGCCATCGACGCCATCGAGCCCCCCGTGCGTCCCTCGGACAAGCCCCTCCGTCTCCCCCTCCAGGATGTGTACAAGATCGGTGGTATTGGCACGGTGCCCGTCGGCCGTGTTGAGACCGGTATCATCAAGGCTGGCATGGTCGTCACCTTCGCGCCTACGAACGTGACCACTGAGGTCAAGTCCGTCGAAATGCACCACGAGCAGCTTGAGCAGGGTGTCCCTGGTGACAACGTTGGGTTCAACGTAAAGTATGTGTTTTTCTCTTCTGACGGCGTCTTGCATATCCTTAACATCTTTGTAGGAACGTTTCGGTCAAGGACATTCGTCGTGGTAACGTCGCTTCCGACTCGAAGAACGACCCTGCCAAGGAGGCCGCGTCGTTCACCGCCCAGGTTATCATCCTTAACCACCCCGGTCAGATTGGTGCCGGCTACGCGCCCGTCCTCGATTGCCACACTGCCCACATCGCTTGCAAGTTCGCTGAGCTTGTCGAGAAGATCGATCGCCGAACCGGTAAGTCGATCGAGGAGAAGCCCAAGTTCGTCAAGTCCGGCGATGCCTGCATTGCCAAGCTCGTGCCCAGCAAGCCCATGTGCGTGGAGTCTTACAACGAGTACCCTCCTCTCGGTCGTTTCGCCGTTCGCGACATGAGGCAGACAGTTGCTGTCGGTATCATCAAGGCTGTTGAGAAGACCGACAAGTCTGGCGGCAAGGGTGAGTTTGCGTCTAACACTGTTTGTCAGAAGTTGGTTCTAAATCTGTTCTTGTTCGATGCGCAGTTACGAAGTCTGCGGAGAAGGCAGCCAAGAAGAAGTAAACGGCTTAGACGCGGTCTCTTTTCGTCGGTCCCTTCTCGCTTTCTTTCCTTCCCCTCATCTCGCATGGTATCTCTAACTGTCGCAACTGTGTTCTTACCATCTCCACCATTGTTGTATTCACGATCACGAAGCATGCCGTTCTGTCCTGCCGGGCTGCGGCCCATGTTCTGTAATGTCGTTGCGTCCTGTGTAGACGATGAGAAGTACGAATTGATTGTAGCGTTGCTATCTCGTTGTTGTGGTGCGAAGTGTGCGCATTGTCAGATGAGATGCAAGCCACGAAGTGCTAAACCATATCGGCGGCGGCGGGGCTACTTGGACGTGATCCCAGAAATGATGAGACGACTCTGGCAGCCATCAAACCTTCCGACCAATCTTCCGAGCTACCTTGCGAGCTACCTTCCAAGTTAGACGCTCGTACATCTGGACCATAGACATCTCCGTAGAATATATCTCACTTTCCGGGTTTGCAAAACATGCACTATGACATGCATTTGCAAGATACGGTGTGAAAATGTCTCAAAAACCAACAAGCAAGCCTACGCGGGTTCAAGAACAATGAATGCGCTACGGTCCACTCTGTGGCCCTTCCGGTCTCAATCCTCCCCCCAATGGCAGGCGAAATTCAATCGACATCGCACAGTGGCATATTGAATGCATTTCTGTACTCGCGCCCCGGATTTGAGTGAGCAACATGCACTAGAACGCGCTAAAGATCCAGTCATGGTAACATATCAGTGCTCCCCGCTCGCCCGCAGCGCGAGCGAGTACCAGAGCTATTTTTCGTCTCGCATTGGCACCCATACCAATTTTTCGAGCACGATAACCATACTGGTGAGTTTCTGCAAGCAGTTCAGCTTGTGTGTTTGGGGGGATGATGGGCGTCTATGGCAGAAGATCGCTCGGAAGATCTCTCGGAAGATTCGCTGACGTCGTTTTGACGGGCGAAAAAAAAATCGGCGTCTCATCATTTTCCGGATCAGCTGTAATCCGTCAACATTAATTCCTTAACAGACGTGCTCAATCTTTCCGCCCTCTTCGACCCGCTCTCCCAAGTCTCTCCCAACAGTGCGCTCGAAGACCTCCATCATAAAGGTGAACAACGATCGCGTCAGGGCCGCGTCCCAGCGGCCTTTGGAGGATTCATCACGAACGAACGCGTGTTGGGCTTGCACTTCGAGGAACTACGAGATGATGTCAGGAAAGCTCGCAGAGAAGGAGTTGAGGAGCCGCACCGAGGTCGTGACGTTGGCGTCTTCGAGCGTCTTCCTGATGAGGTCCCTACCCTCACGGGGGACGTGGGTGTCCTAAAGAAGCGAGTCAGCACATTCAAGAGGTGCGGGCTTGATGATAAGTAGATGCCTACCTGTTTCCCGAAAATCATCTGGAGGAAACGATAGTCTTCGGTGAGTACTGACGTTGTCAAAGTCAGAGGTAGAGGGTGACGTACGACGAGCTCGCCCTTCCCGGTGAGGTCCCCGTTGCGGACTCGGACGAGGGAGTCATCGTTCTTGCCCTTGCCGAGTGTCGCGGAGTGGATGTCCGTCCCAAAGAAGCAGACAGAAGACAGGACGCGCTTGTCGAAGGCGGCCTGTAGAGTCAGAGTTCACGTTGAAAAAAAAAAGTTCATAGATGTCAATCTATGGGTGCGCACCCGGAAGGCCTACAAGGTATCCCAGCAATGATGTTAACGGAGGGCACTGCGTTACTCGGGAGGAGGTGAAACGCACGAGATGGCCGCCGAGACACATTCCAGTAACTGCACGGGCAGTGAAATCGAGAGCGTAAATCCCACATATCGTGTACGCACCTGAAATACGTCCGTTGCAGTTCTTGAGGGAGGAGAGGAGATCTATGGTGAGCTTCGCATCCTATCAAGAGGACAAGCTTTAGGGCGCATTTGGGACTGAGTACACGCGAACGCACTTCGTCGTAGGCAGCGACTTCTTTTTCGATCTACTTGGCAGGTCAGAGGGGGTTTGCCGAATGGACGTACGTTACCTTGTATTTGTTTCCGCGGTCGGTGCCTGAGGGGATGTAGAGGTTCTACTTATATTAGAGGCCGCCCGATCCAAACGATCTAAGATTTGAAATCTACTGGCCTTCGACGTCGTACGGCAGCGGTTCTGGCCCTTCAAACTCATGATAGGTCGACGGACAGGCTGATCGGAGAGTCGACGGAGACGGATCAGGTCAGGGCGTGCATCTGAGCATGGTGCAGCTCACCGACGACATATCCCTGACTCGCGATCTGTCCCGCGAAGCGTTCGACGGGGCCGGTGACTTGGTAGATTTCGCTATTTACTCTTTCCAGCGGTGTTCCTGGATGCTTAACGGAAGGATTCACCTGAAGACAATGACGCCTGTGTGTACACGTGAATAGCCATGTATTGCGACTGTTTGGGGGGAGACGCACCAGGGAACTTGGCGTTGGGGTAGTTTGCAACCGTGGGCGATATGACGAAGATCCTGATCGGACGGCCGTTGGGGTCGAGTGCAGCAGGGACGTCGTAGTGGGTCTTTGTGATGAGCATCTTGAGTGGGTCTGACTTTGGTCTGACAGTGACTGTCTGCACTCAGGATTCTAATCCGATGGCCGCGATGAGCATGCCCGCGTCAGTCACGTGAGCATGGGACTTGCAGAGCGGGGCAGGACGAACGTGCGTCGGTGTCGGCTGGACATGCTCGCCCTCCCGTTCTCCCTGCGCTCCGCGATGCCATCCCCTCCAGCTCTCCCCGCCCTCCTTGTCCTCTGCACGCCCCTGCGTTCTTCGCCCAATACCCCCTATCAAAATGGCCCAACCCGCCGCAAGCATACGCCCCGTCGAGCATGAGGACCACAAGTTCATCAAGTTCTTGGTCGGAAAAGCGTGCATGGAACCACTCGCCGTCGCAAATAAAAAAAGTACGTGGCGTGGACCCATCGCAAGTTCCCTCGCTCAGCGCGTGTCTGTACCATCCACAGTGTACTTTCACCCGTTGGTGCTCTCGGCATGGGTAGGGCTCGCCTGCGTCTTTGCCGAGTTCATGAACTGGTGGCCCAAGGCGCATTACGGTATATACGGCTACCTTTCACCCATCCCTGCATTCGGTTCTTTGGCCATCGCATTCATGTTCGCTGTTGACTGGTACGTGCTTCCTTCATCCCCTCGCTCTATACGTGTATTAATTCATAGCAGGCTGAACCGGTGGGGGTTTGAGGACCGCTCCGCACACGTTCTCCGCCGCCCAGACATGGTCGACATCCCCGCCTACTACTCCCGCTCAGCCTCCTCAGGCTTCTGGATCCTGCAATACGGCGAGCGCTTCGTCGGTATCATCGCAATTGACGCGTCTCTGGACGCCGACTCTGACGACACCGTTGCGGATAAGACGCTCAAGAAGGACAAGTCCGGCAAAGTTGTCTTGTCCAAAGGCACCGCAAAGATCGCGAGGATCCGCCACTTCTTCGTCGAGGAGCAATACCGCCCGGCGGGCACAGAGGACGACCTGCTCGAGGTCGCGCTCCGGCACGCGTTCACAAACGATGCGAAGGTCGAGGCCGTGCGTGCCTATGCGTCGCCTTTGGAGAGCTACATTGGCGACTCGCTTCGAAAGCACGGGTTCGCGCTGGAGAGGAAGACGGAGAAGGTCGGCGCGCTGCGGTGGCAGAACAGCATCCAGATCCTGACGAGGGAGCGGTGGGCTGACATCGCTGAATAGCGATGACGTTTCTATACATTTATCAGCCTCATTACTTTACCTAATGGATAACTGACTGCACGCAAGTGATGTGGCAGACATTTCGGGCGAACTCGTCTGCCCTGCTCAGGGTCGGGCATGTCCGACTTCTAGGCCGCATCTGATAGGCACACGGCGTACTATAGCGGCGGACCCTCTGAATCGTACGTCACTATCTGTTTTGAAAAGTTAGCCCCCCGACGTGCTGCGAGGGGTCTCTGGCAGGCTGACCTTGGGGCTGACTTGGACTGATCGCGAATGCTTCCTGGTATATAAACCCGCGGGAGCACGACCGGAGGACGTGTGTCTCTTCTCTTCCTCTTTCTGGGTTTTGTCTTAGGTAGGGTTCTGTTCTATGTAGGGTTCGTTTTAGGTAGGGTTTAGTTGCAGTTAGTTGTAGGTACGTGGTTTTTCTCCTGCAAGGTACGTGTTTTCTTTAGGGTCTCAAGGTACGTTCTTTTTCTCCTTTGGTTTGGTTTCGAGGTACGTGGGTTTTCTTTTCGGGTTCGGTTCAAGGTACGTGATTTTCTTTTTTTTGGTTTGGGGTTTCGGCGTAGGAATCATGTAGCACTTGGTAGTTATGTACCCCGAGGGAAGGGCTCCGGCCCTGGCGCATACCTTTTCGTGGTCCTTGGGATAAGTACCTTTCGCTCGTTGTCCCTACCTTCGGGCTGGGGCAGTGGGCGGAGGGGAAACCAAAATGCGCTTTCTGTTCAATCAATAATCTAGACTTCGGTGTGGAACGTAGAACCCTGATGTCATATCTTTTCCTCCGATTCAATGCAAATGTATCATTTCCAAGTTCCAGTGTTGAACTGGAAGCAGCCCCTTCGATTGAGTCGCAGTGCACAAAGCCTGCTTGCAGGGTATGAAGTTTATACGCCATTCACTTCAAGAAACGGTCCAGAGCCTCCGCGACGATTTTCCAGTGCTCATCCCTGATGACGACATCGTGGAATGCGCCTTTGACGGTCACTAGCTCTGCGTGGGGGATTCGCGCCTTGATCTTGTTCGCTTCTTCGTACGGCACAATCTCGTCGTCGGTACCCTGCACAGCGTCCTCCTCCTCAGCTGATGTTCAAAACAGTGCAGGAAAGCCTACATGTATGATGAGGATTTCGAGCTGTTTCCCCTCAGGTCCGACGGATATCTCAGCCAGCTTATCAAATGCGCTCTGGAGGTGGCGGATAGGACCATGGTCGAAGCACGACTGCAAGCTGCGCTTGTACCCGGGGAGATCCCTCTCTTGCAAGTTGCGGAGCTGCAATGTACGATGGACAACCTGCGAAACGACAGAATAGAGTGATGTCAGCTCACCTCAAGGAATTGGCGCAAGGGAACCCTGCCGTCCTGAGGGTGCTGCATAGGGTGAAACGTTTGGCGGACCTGCACGCGGACTTTAACGATCAACACCTACTCGTTGCGAAGGCGTCGTCTGCAGGAGATACAGTCAGACCGCAGCTCAACGAGATGTATATGGGGATACATACCGCCAAGAGGCCCGCAGAAGAAATAAAGACAGTTTTACCAGCCACAAGATGAGGGAGAGATGCACTAAAGACACTTGCAATCCCTCCACCCTTATCGGATGGGTCAGTCGTCTGCGTCTGAATGCCAGCAAAAGCGTGACAAACCATGGAAAAGCCGACTATATGCGCACAGTCCCAGTGGACATATTGCAACAGAAGAGCGAGTTGTGCGGCAAAGAAATACGGGTCATACGTCATCACCGGAGCCTCCGAGTAGCCCTTGCCATACAAGTCTGTAAGGAGGTGAGAGGTGTTCTACCAGCTTTTCAGCCTGCCAGCCCAGATACATACCATACATGAGCACCCTGAAGCCACGTTCGGCGAGGTAGGGTCCAATGGTAGTCCATGTGACCGAAGGCGTGGATATCCCATGAATCAGCACAACCTAGAATGACGATACTCCTGGTGAATAGCGCGTAAGGGTGACCAAGCAACAGGTGGTCGCACCTTGGTGCCGTCCTCAGGGCCGATGGTCCAGTATCGAACCCGCCCGTAAAGGAGTGGGGCATACTGTCCTATATTTCAAAGGGGACCGAAATCGGTCAGGTCATTGACACGGCACTTCTCATTTCGCCTTACCATTCGGGAAGAGGTCGGCAGGATAGAGCTGGCGAATGTTTGAAGTCTCTGGCAGTGCCTCCATGGAGGAGTCCACTGTAACGGGGAACTACATGGTTAAGGGAATGTCAGTGCATACATGAATGCCGCGGTCAAGATACTGAAGGCTGACAATACTGCTATTGGGACCCTGCATCGTGGAGTTGGTCTCGTCGCTCTGGCTCGGTTGAGGGATGGTGGTTGTGAACTAAAGTGTGGAACCATTTCATCTCAGCTGACAGAGGCCATGTATGGCCCCGAGACGTGTGAACGTGATGTATACGAGGACCACTCGGAGTCGGGATCCCGCCTGGTCTGGCCTTGCTGCAGCAGTGAGGATGAGGTGGGAGTGCGGAGCCAACTTAGCCGAGGACTGAGGACGAGCACTCGGGCCGGATCTCCCGCTTGGGCAGATCCAGCCGGCACCCCGCACCCACAGACTCAGAAATGCCATCGCTGCTCTCCTCCATCCTCGCCCAGACATCGCGAGACCAACATCTCCTACTACTGCAGTCATCAACCGCACAGACATGCCTGCCAGTCCTCCGCGCCCTGGTCGAGCAGGCAAGCCAAAGGGCGCGTGAGACGACAATCCTATGCTGTTTCCTCTTCCACCCTTCCAGCTTCATCGGACCATCGCATTTGCCATCGGATCGTGTTCTCGTCGTTGACAAAACCGCCAGCGTCCCTGGATACGACGACGCATGGCATTCCGAACATGGTAGAATCTCTAGTCTCAAGAACGAATTGTTCGAGACTATCCGTTCCGGTGAGCGATGTCCTTAGCAGCTCTTCCCCGACAAGCTGACCACATTCCCCATGCAGCTCCTCCAGGTCCATTGGGCGTCGTGATTGACTCAGCTGACACTCTTTTCTCTGACATCGGGTCTCTCTCAGAGACGATCCGACTGCTATCTGAAGCACTCGCCCTCGTCCGGGAGCGGGGAGGTAAGTTTCCGTCCTCCTCTTCCCCAGCCGGACGTCCACATCGCTAACTGCCACATCTACAGGTCCCTCCCGCCTCGTCCTGCATGCTCTCGCGCCAAGTCCTCTCTTCCCTGCGCTCACCCAAACCCGCTTCTCCCCCGCGCTCACTCACTTAACCGTGCACCCGCCCACGCTCCTCACGCACTTGGCCTCCGCGTACCTCACGCCCCCGCCCCCGCTCTCGCCCGACGAGAAGTTCTGGGGTGTGTTCATCCCCATCGCTGAGCGTCACTATGAGTCAGAAAGGCTCGTTTTCGGTCCTGGAGGCGAAGGCAGCGGCTCGCCTATGGAGTTCGTCGTCGAGGTCTTCGTACGCGGCGGTGCCGACGACATGGGCAGGCGGAGGGGCGTACTGCGCGTGCTCGAAGGCTGGTCCGCCGCTCTCGGTGGCCCATGTGATCTGCATCAGCTCGAGAGTCTGAAAGCGTTGTGGTCCAAGAGAAATGTAGTCGAGGTATGTGTATACGCCCACACTCTATCTTCCCGACACTGAATGGGGCATAAACAGGCCCAGAAGGCTCCCGACCCGACTCAGGATCTTCCTTTCAATCTCAACCTCACTCCTGAACAACAGCGTTCGCGATCCCAGGTTCCTCTACCATACGCACATGAAGGTACGTTGTTGATATAAAAGTGGAGCCAAACCCGGCCTCAACTGTCTCAAAATCCTAGGGAGAACACTCCAACCACAAACTGCAGGAGCAATCCTGTACGACCCTGACTCCGCAGATGACCTGGACGATGATGACCCTGACGATGATCTGGATATATAATAAGCCTTTTATTGGGCACATCATCAAAATACATCCGTCGATATGCAGCTCCTTGGATGCACTTTTCAGTGATATTCGGAAAACATTGTAACGACTACTCTAGTGATACAAATAAGAACTTTGTACAACCACGTCCGTGGTAAAACGAGTGCTACACAACAATCCGTGTGCGTCCGATTATTGCTAGTCGTACATTAAGTTACCTCAAATACAGTCCGTATCGTCCAGGCCGTCAGATCTCAGAGTGGCTCCTCCCTAACCCTCCGTGCGATCTCGTCGAACTCAAAGCCCAGCGCGCGCATGAAGCTCAGCTCCTCCTCGCGCTCTAGCCTTCCCATCTCGTCGTCGTCCCCGTAGTCGGCGTCCGAACATGTCATGTCGAACGATAGGCTCAGGCTTGGACTGAACCGGAGCGTCTTGGTGATGGGGGTGCTCGTGCTTTCACCGACCAGATGCGACACAGCTCTAGTACGAGCATACCTCGCACCGGATCGGCGGCGACCGTGGCGAGGTGTGTACGAGTTCGAGGATGATGGCTCGCTGCCGTGGATGGGAAAGTCGCGTTCGGTGCTCGATCCGAAACTGAATGTCCCGCTAGAGTAGTCCGGAGTACACGCGAAGCTCATGCTGTCCAAATCCGACTCTGGTCTGGGAGAGCAAGGTCGACCAAAGTAGGGGAAGGAGTGTTCGTCTTCGCTCAGCTGTTCTTGGGCATCATAATAAGTAGATTCCCCGTTGGAGCTAATCAACGACAAAACCTGACTCGACCTGTTTGGCAGAGACGTGTCGAGTTCCGGCAGATGGCTTTCCCAATCGAGGTCAGGCCTCGGCGATACCATGTCGAAATGTACGTTCGCATGAGTGATTGTAGCGATGGTGTCCCCGCGAGGGCGACGTCGGCTCAACCTCCTTGTCTTCTTCAAGCTAGTTGGACTGGAGCGTTCTGAAACTTGACCATGTCCTGCAACAGCGAAGTGGCGGGGGGAGCGTTTACCCATGATGGAGGACAGAGAGAACCGACGAGAGCGCTTATCTTTTGCGGTAGGTGTCTCCATATGGAGCTGGGGAGAGGAGGACGCATGAGGGGGTGCTGTACGTGTTCGCGAGCGCGTAGGAGAGGCAGATTCAGGAGAGACCGCGACTGTGGTATAGCTATTGACTTGCGGACTGGGAAGCTCGCCGCCCCAAAAGAGTTCTTGTCCGGCAGGTTTCGAGCTGTAACGTGTAGCTGCGAGCTGACCTAGTTCCAATACAGAAGCTTGACCAGGGGGATTCACGGAATGCGGTGGTCGTGGCATGACAGTTGATTGGAGAGTGTCCGTCTTAGACTTAGTAAGAGCCGACGATAAAGAGAATCTCCTGACTTTGTTCACTGTTGCTCCAGCGGGTTTGGGCTCGCTTTCGACGGTCTGTGGTGCGGTCTGGGTGCGTTCTCGTCGCCCCTTAGGAGTTCGCGGCGAACGAGGGGAAACATTGCTTCGGGAAGAGCCGTCCTCGGGGTGGTTTGTGTCGCTGGGGGCATGTGGTTGAGGGGATGGGAAACCTGGCGAATATTGAACAACGTCACGTTCGGGGGCGGCACGCTTGAATATAGTTGACTGGACGCGGTCGATGCTTGATGGAAGCAGGGAGGGCAGTGGCAGAGACCGACGATGGTTCCGCAAGTTCTTGGCGCGGGGACTTGGCGAGGGAATCGGATGCTCCTATGGCATCGTTCAATATTTTTCAAGCAACCACCAAGCATTAACTTCCTTACCGATTCGTACTCGACGTTGGTAATTGCAGTCGTTGTCCTCATCAAACTGTATTCGGGAGTAGCTCTGGTAGATCCCGGCCTCGTCTTCGGCGGAGTATCAGCCTTGCTCTTGAAGAACCCACGGAGACGTTCCCCCAGTTTACGAACTTTGCCAATGATAGGTTGTTTGATCATCTTCCTCTTTCCCGGACCATTGTCTTCACCGACATCCACACGGGAGCTGATAGTGCGGGCGGTAGGAGGCCGGGGACTCTGCCAAACAATGGGCTGGGGTGCAGAAAGCCGACGGACGAGGACACGCTCCGTCTGCTCCGACGCTTCAGTGGGGTCGATGACGATTATTTCGTCTTGTTCATGGTGGCCAATGGAAGCCTCTGTGGTCCCGGAGGGACGCCTATATGAGTCCAAGCCACGTTTGTCGATGCCATCTGCATCTGTTGCCATCACTGCTGGACAGTTGGACTGGACAGACAGAGGAATAGAGAACGAGGATGACGCGACCGCTGTAGCTAACACAAAGGCGTCCATCTCCGGCGGCGTGAGTGTCGCTACTGCGTTCTCAGATCCTTCTGTAGTGGGGACACAGCGAGGAGGAAGAACGGGTGAATCTGCTTCCGAAGTCTGCGAATCCGTCCATGTGGGCGCCGCGATAGAGCAAGGTGAGGGTTGTAGGTGCTCGGTAACTGGAAAGAAATCGGTAGCGATGCATGAAGGTTGCTGGAGAGGGGACGAATATTCCCATCTCGGAGGTGGAATTATAAAGGAGGGGGGTGTAGAACAGGCTTCCGACGGAGGGGAGGGAGGAGCGGGTGGGGAACCTGGAAGAAGATAACCCGTTGAAGAACCATGCACAGGAAGTCTGAGAGGAGGCAGGGTGGGAATGAAGTTGAGAAGAGGCGGATCCAGGTGTGGGGAAGGAAAGTGACGATCTTTAGAGGTCAAGTGCAAAAGCCTTGGGGAATAATGACAGAACGTGGCGACATTGGAGCCCGAAGGGGTACAGTGTTCCAAGCGAGCAAGGGGATCAGACGGAGGACCGGAAGATGTGAGGGGGTTAAGGAAGGTGATACTGCCGCAGTTGGTGTCAAGAAGGGTCGGCCAATCTGCAAGGTTTGGCGTGTTCAAGGGGCTAGAGGTAGCCGTGGATGCCTGGAGAAAATTCATATATCAATAAATTGTGGTCAAGCTTTGCCAAACATCAACAGCGAGGTCACTCACAGTCGCATCGGTGACGGGGGACAGCTTCAAGTCATTTGAGAGGGTGGGACTGAGCGACGCGAGATTGGAATAGGTAAGACTGGGAGGAGCGACTGTCACGGCAGCATTGCATGGAGGGACAGGGCCCGTATATGTCCAGCGCCTGCGAGCTTTCTGACCGGCATCTTTGTGAGGCCGGCTGATTACAGAGCCGCCGTAGGATGAAACGGAAGAGACGTCTGCATCTTGAGGAGCATCGTGGTGGTGGTCGCGAGAGCTGCTAGGCCACGCGCCGGGTAGGTAGGGAGCGCGGGACTGGCGGTGGGGGGGTGTGGAAGGCATGGGGGCAGCGGGGGGGAGGGGAATAGAGGGAAGGGACAAGATGGGACGATGACGCGGGGGACAAGGAGGCGGAATAACCAGAGACTTAAACAGAAACGGGGAGGATCCGCTTCGGCGGACAGAGGGCTTCGTCGATCCCTTCCCGACACTTGACACAGAATGCATCCACCGGCCGAGACCTGCCAATCGACGACGCCTTCATCTCATCCTCCCGCCATGTATGGACTGCCACGCACCATATCGGGACTCCCAACAAGGATCCGCCGTCGGCACCGCCGCGAAGGCGCACCGTCCGGCCACTCTCTCAGTGCAGCACAGATGCGGAGTGAAAGGACTGGCAAGAAGAAGCGCCATGCATTAGTCCAGAACGGTCATAAGGATAGACAAGCGCCGTCCAAGTGCTACAGCCGTCTACCGCCATCTAGAACAGTCCCTCGGTCCGGCTCGGGCTTAGCTCTAGAGGTCGCCCTTGACCGCCCTGCTCACGCTCTCCGAGAAGTAGTCGATGTTGTTCCCGTTGAGGCCCGCCATCGAGATACGCCCGTCGGCCGTCATGTAGATGTGCGCCTTCTCCGCCAACGCCTTCGTCTGCGGCTGCGTCAGGCCCGTGAAACTGGCACAGCCGTCCCGTCAGCCTCCTTCACCGCGGCACAACCAGAATACCTTGACCACGTACCTGAACATACCGATCTGCTTCTTGATGTGGTTCCACTCGCCCGGAGTCTTCTGGCTCACAAGGTTGTCATACAGACGGTCACGCATCTCGATGATGCGGTCCGCCATATGCTTCACCTCCGACTCCCACAGCCCGTACAGCTGCTCGTCCCGCAAGATCGTGCTCGCAATCCGTGCACCGTGCAGCGGCGGGTTCGAATACATCGGCCGGACCACGATCTTCAGCTGCGAGTCCACGCGGGCCCGCTCCTCGGGCGACGACGTCACCAAAGAGAACGCACCCACGCGCTCGCCGTACAGACCCATGTTCTTCGCGAACGACTGCGAGACGGCGACCTGGTGGCCCTGCTCCACGAAGTAGCGCACCGCGAACGCGTCGCGCGTAGTGTTGCCGGACGCGAAGCCCTGGTACGCCATGTCGAAGAAGGGGAACAGCTGCTTCTCTTTGACGATGTCCGAAATCTCCTTCCACTGCTCGGGCGTCGGGTCGACTCCGGTCGGGTTGTGCGCGCAGGCATGGAGAAGGACGATCGCCTTCTCGGGCGCAGCCTTCACAGGACGATCGAGTCTCGCGTGAGCGGGGTGCTGTACTCCTTGACATGGGAACGATCGTTGGTGCTCACCCTGAGGTCCTCCTTCAAGCCCTCGAAATCAAGGCCGACGGTCTTCTTGTCGAAGTAGCGGTAGCCCTTGACCTCGAGACCCGAGTCGCGGAAGATGGGCGTGTGGTTGCCCCACGAAGGCACCGGAAGGTATATCGTCTTGACGTGGGGGTAGAAGCGACCGAGGAAGGCACCACCAATGCGGAGGGCGCCGGTTCCAGAAATGGACTGCGTCACAGCGACCTATTATATTCACCGCACACCGCCTCAGAACCTGCCAGCTCACAGACTCCACGGCAACAAAGAAGAACGTACGCATCCCTCCTTCAGCGGTACGCTGTCCGCGCCGTACGCGAGCTTGGCGGCCGAAGCAGTGAACTCGGGGAGACCAGTAATGGGGAGGTACTCCTTGTCCGGGTTCTGCTTGGCGAGAGTCTCCTCCGCCTTCTTGACCGCGTTCAAGACGTACGGCTTGCCGTTCTCATCGCGGTACGCACCCACACCAAGGTTGATCTTGCGGGGGTCCTTATCAGCCTTGAATGCCTCGGTAACACCTGTAAATCAATGCGGGGCCCCGCACACACATTAGATCTAGTTCCGTTTGCATTGCGGCCGAATTCCCCACAAACAAACGACAATAGTGGCATGTGGGGTGCAAGTGGGGCCGGTCTGGTAGCGAGAGTATCGCTGACCAAACCATGTCGACTCGGTTCTCCGGGAGAATTCCGCAGAGCAGGAGAGTCCGTGAGGATCGCCACGTACCAAGAATGGGGTCCGGAGGGCCAGCCGGGACGGCAGACCAGACAGAGAGCGAGCCGGCGTAGCGGACGTGTTTGGGCGCGACGCGTGCGAGGGGACGGGCAATGGCCTGCATTTTGAAGAAGAAGGTGGAGATGGGGGAAGAAAAGCCTGCAGAAATGGGGCGGGGTGGTCTATAATATACAGAGAGCGGGCAGCGAGCCTGGAGTTGTCCAGTTGCCCCAGGCGCTGATTTCCCTAACGTTTTCCGAGCGACGGCGAGGCGTTAGAACGGCCAGACACGTGAACCCCCCCGGAGCAAACCGGGTCGCGCACTTGGACAAGCCCTAACCTCAAGCTAGGGGTGCATAAACCCGAGGAGAAGCGCAGAGGCTAGATCAGATAACCGCAAGTTTGCTCGACTCACCGGGACTCACTCTGGAGCCCTCGACTCTTGTATAAAATCTCTCAGACGTCTGTGCAACGCCTACAGAACAACACCCATGGCTGACTCTCAACCCTCCCAACAACAACCCCAGGACGCCCCACAGGCACCGTAAGTCACCCGATCGCTCGCTTAACACCCCGTTCATCCGCGTGCCAACCTATCCCAACAGCGCTACGGACGGCGAGGCACTCAAGGGTCCGTCCAAGAACGAGCTCAAGAAGCGCGCTAAGGAGGAGGAGAAAGCGCGTAAGGCCGCAGAAAAAGCAGCCAAGCAGGCAGAGCTCGAGGCACAGAAGGCTGCGGCAGATGTCGTGCGTGCTCCATCCACACAACCTGTCCAGCGATCCAAATAAACTGACCGTCCCCCGTCATCCCCCATGGCCGATGCAGGATTTCGCCACCGAGTTCTACGGCAAGCTCCCTCTCAATCAGTCGCAGTCTCGCCCAGGACGCAAGCGCACCGCGGTCGCGTCCCTCTCCCCGGACCTCGATGGTCAGACGGTGCTCGTGCGCGTGCGCGTCCAGGCGTCGCGTGCGCAAGGCAGCAAAATGGTCTTCCTGAACCTTCGCCAGCGGACCGACTCCGTCCAGGCCCTCCTGATCCTTGCACAGGGCAAGGTCAGTAAGCAGATGATCAAGTGGGCTGCGGGGCTGCAAACAGAGAGCATTGTGCTCGCGGAGGGTGTCGTCAAGAAAGCACCCGAGCCGATCAACAGCGCTACCGTACAGGATGTTGAGCTGCACCTCACCCAGGTCATTCGGCGTGGTCTATTGATTGTCCCAGTGCAACGCTGAATCGTTTCGCCGTCGTAGCTGCACCTTATTTCTGGTCTTGACGTCAAATTACCGTTCACTGTGGAAGATGCGAATCGTCCTGAACAGACTCAACAGACTGAGGAGGATCCCGAGTACAAGCGCGTTCTCCTCGACACCCGATTGAACAACCGGGTTGTTGACCTCAGAGTACGTAGACCATCAGCTTCCTGAGATCGGCGATTTATGCAATATCTAATAGACTACAACGAACCAAGCGGTATTCAAGCTTCAGGCAGGCATTGGGATTCTTTTCCGCGAATTCTTGGAGGGACAGGGCTTCATCGAGATTCACAGTCCCAAACTGCAGGGTGCAGCGACGGAGTCCGGTGCATCGGTCTTTGAGGTCAGCTATTTCAAAGGTGCGCTGCCATCAACATTCGTCGGCGTTCTATCAGTGATGTTATTCGTGGGTATATCAGGCAAGGCATTCCTTGCTCAGTCCCCCCAGCTCGCGAAGCAGATGGCTATCGCCGCCGACTTCGAACGTGTATACGAGATCGGCCCCGTCTTCCGTGCCGAAAACGCGAATACTCACCGACACATGACAGAGTTCATCGGTCTGGATCTGGAGATGGCCATTGAGGAACACTACCATGAAGTCATGGAGCTGCTTGACAGCCTCTTCCTCCACATCTTCCGCGGACTGAGCCAGAAGTACGCGAAAGAGATCGAGGTCGTGCGGAAACAGTTCCCTGCGGATGAGTTCAAGTGGCGTGAAGGCCCCGAGGGTACTCTCAAGCTTTCATTCAAACAGGCCGTTGACTTGCTTGTCGAAGACGGTGTGTCCAGGGAGGAACTTGATGACATTGAGTGCGTGTGCCCCTGACCTGGGACACGCCACTTTCGAAGCTGACCTCCACTCATAGCACCACAAACGAGAAGCGTCTTGGAAGGATTGTCCGTGAGAAGTACGAAACTGACTACTTCATTATCGACAAGTTTCCTGTGGCCCTTCGTCCTTTCTACACCATGCCCGACTCTGAAGACCCGGTAAGCTTTTGCGCTCACTCTCTCAGTCATAGAATGTTTATGCTTTCTCTATCATCTCAGACAGTATCCAATTCGTATGACTTCTTCATGCGTGGCGAGGAGATCCTCTCTGGCGCGCAGCGTGTGCATGACGCGACGCTCCTCGCCGAGCAGATGCGCCGGAGTGGCATCAACCCTGAGTCTATGAAGTCCTACCTCCAAGCTTTCCAGCTCGGATGCCCACCGCACGGCGGAGGCGGTATCGGCCTGGAACGAGTGGTGATGCTGTTCTTGAAGCTCAACAACATCCGTCGCGCTTCACTCTTCCCCAGAGATCCCAGGAGACTAGAACCCTAGAGGATGACACCCCTCAGTTCCAGCCGCTAGTCTAATTCGCATGGGTCGGGATCCTGGACACAGTGGCTCGTCGGCATATCGATCTCTTGTGACTTCGCAGGAAAGGCTGCCGTTGCGTGACTGGGACTTCGGGTGTGTGATAGAGTGGTTGGAAAGTGAAGATAGAGATGCTGTTGACACTAGCAGTGTAATACCTGTTGTTTGGATTGCACATTGTCTGACCCACATGTATCCTCTGAAGACAAGAGAACTTCTCCGACACACCTTGTTCATAAGTCCATGTTTCATCCAGCTCGCTTTGCCTCCTTCTTCCGACCGGAAGTATGCGTGAAGCTCGTCCCGATTCAAACGCGCCAGCCACCCTGCTTGTCGAGCATTTCACCCACCTTCACGCAGGGCACCACGCCTCAGCCCTCCTGCTTCGGATCACTTTCGTTCGCAGCTGCCCTCGTTCATTGCCATCCCCTTCCTCGGCCTCTCAAGTCGCCTCAGCCTTGCGCTCCACTCCCCCTCCCAGGACATCACTACGCCATGTACGTTCGCGGGCACGACGACTCCAACCACGATCTCCTCTCGTATAGCGACCTCTACCCCGACTGCCCCTCGTCGATGACCGCAGCGCAGTGCGAAGAACTAAACCATGCCCCGCCCTCGTTCGAAGACAAGTCCGCCGGAAGTCCAAATATCACTGCGCACTGGAACGCGACCCGCGTCGCGCCCCCCGCCCCGCACACGTCCGCGAAGCCCGACGTCATTTCGGCGGACATCACGCGCTTCGGGCAGCGCAACTTCATCGGCGTCGTCGTGCTCACCGTGCTCGCCTTCCTCGGGCTCGTCTTGTGGCTGGTGTTCGGCAAGTGGCCGAAGCGGAAGATGGCGCAACTTCAAGAGCGCCTCGCGCATAGGCGGGAGCGGGGATACAGCATCACCCACGCTCAATCTACGGAGCAGGTGCAGGTGCCGGAGCTCGTCCGCGACCAGCCCGTGCACGCCCACCTGAGATCATCCACGGAGTACGACAAAGAGCTTCTCGACGGTGCCAGAGGCTCGGAAAAGGTTCAGCGACAGCCAAGGGCTCATCTTCCTCATCCGGTGCGGATGGATATACGCTAAAGGGGATGGGCGGGTGGCCAGCGGATTAGAACGAGGAACGTTTACGCGCATGTATGAGGTTGACCTCATGCCACGGTTTGATCATGGTGCACGATCACTCTACTTCGCCTTGCTAAATGTTACGACGTACAAGACGCCTCAGTCACTGGATATCGCGATTGTTTCTGCAGCAGAACAGCTTAGGTCACAGCAGACGAAATAACCATAACCACACACCGAACACAGCACATTCTTTCCAAGAGGTCTGATCGCAGAAGTCAATAAAGGCGACTAGAAGGGGCAATCCGTAATGCGTACGATAGAATCCGGTTAGGACTGTGTAGGAAAAAGTGCGAAATACCAGTTCTACAACGTGAGCCAGAAGAACAAAGAAAACATCGACGTTACGTCACAAGTAGCAAATAACACAACAATGCGGAACAACGAAATAGATTAATGCCAGTGGGTGCATGAATGCGTGCGTGCGGAGGTGGGTGTTGGGTGTTGGGTGTTGGGTGTTGAGTGAAAAGACGGCCGGAAATCGGAAATGGTGGTGGTGGTGGTGGTGGTGCAAGTACAATGCAAGGTACGTGCTAGATGATGCTTCTGACTTCAACTGACTGCAAGCGTCCATGGATCAGTGCACCCTCATAGAAGTACAAATCTTGAGCCAGTAGCGACGAACCAGAGATATGGACATGCTCTGCGCCTCTAATAAATCCTACGTTTCCCCGTCCATCCGACAACGCCTCCGCGTCATGCTCTCCTCTCTCGCCGACTACGGTGCCTGTCCGAACGAGACAGATTGCCAGTCCCGATGACATTGGGAGGAAGTGAGCCTCTCTCCAAAGCAGCAGCGATGACCTCCGCGGGCAAGTCGATATGCGCTCCGTCAGGGTATGCATATGCGTCGAGTGGAGAATAGGCAGGGGGTTCCACATTCAATGCCTCCAGCTGCGCCACAGAGCTATCAGCAGAAGCATGAGCGCTAAGGCTAGTAGTGGGAGGATTCGAGGGAGCTAACGCCTGCAGATGAATGTCGCGCGGGCCGGGGGTTGGAAGGTCTGCAGCAATAGGTGACTCGGGTGGGGGGTGCACCTGGATCGCGAGGTCTGCACCTGAAACCGAAGAGCGGGAGCCAGTGCGCGAATGAGTGAAGTTGAACGGCTGTGGTCGTGGGACATTGAACTGGTTCGCACCTGCACCCGCAGGACCACGGGAGGGCGGTCGAGAGGAAGTCACGGAGGACTGATCGTCATCTGCACGAGGAGTCGCATCCCTTTGCGTCGGAGATGGCGGCAAGTTAGCATTGGGAGGTGTGTGGAATGGCATGTCAGTTGGGGAGAAGTACCTCCGAGATGTCGATGGTCCCTCGCCGTTCGCAGAGTCGGGTTCCTCCTCTATGGGAGTAATGGGTGGTGGTGGGGTTATCGGAGGAGAGGCGGGGGTCAGTGGGTTTCCACGAAGTGGCGAGGACTCGATAGGCGCGGAAGAGGGAAGGCCCGTCCGGGGTCTCCGCGATCGATGCGAGCGACGGGAGCGCGTTGAACCACCTGCGGGACTGGCAGGAGAACCAACACTACTTGGTATAGGTGTGATATCTCCGCCAGCGGCAAGGAGAATGCTGCCAACCTCGCTGCCATATGCTGGGGGAGGCGCAAGCGTCCCTACACTAGGTGCCAGTCCCCATCGCTTGACGTTCGCTTCAATGAAGACGAACCCAGACTGGCCAAGGTTGACGTGGATGCTGCAAGGACCATCGGCCCCAATCGTGGGGAAGAGATTCCAGGCCGTCAGCCCAGTAAAGGCGTCCTCCATCTTCCGGCCGTTCTTGGTGAAAAACACTGTGCCGGAGCGGGGACGATAGCCAACTCCGAGGACATCACCCTCCTTGAGAGTGGTGCCACAAGCTTGTGCGGTGAAGGGGTAATTATGCGACTTATCACCATTTGAATGATATGCCACAGAATGTCGACAGAGCCCTGGTAGACGGAAGGTGGGGTAAGGCTTTGTGGCTAGACCAATGGCAACGTCGGTCGTCTCTGGAAGGTCGAACATCTTGGCCTCCCAATAGTACACTTCGTTGAGTTTAGGGAGCGGAAGATTGGACTGCACAGAGGATGCTGACGCAGGATCGGGAAGGAACGTAAGCTCCGTACGAGCGTGTACCAAGAGGGACGATAGAGCTTCGAAATCGGGTTCAAACGACCATGCTGATACACCCTTCTCTTGGATGGAGAGGAACTGGGATAAGGTGATATCTGTAGGCATGGAGTTGGGTGGGTACTGCATCTGGTACTCTGAAGCAAATGGGATGAGGAACGAGGCTCGTGCGAGAACGATTGGGAGCTCACCCTTGGCACGCTGGTAGGCTCGCCGCTCGGGTTCGCTGACGGTCTCTAGCCATCTTGACTCGACTCCTTCAAAGCCTCCCTCGCCTTCGATAAGGTCCTCTCGGCTCATATCGATTGGGCCATCACTGTCCCGCAGCATGATCCCTCGCCGTCTCCGGAGAAGGATGACGCAAATGAGGAAGAGCAGGAGGAGGAAGAGGAAAGTGGAGAGGATGATGAGCATGGGGAGGATAATGTAAAATGCGTCGCGAGAACCGGGAGGAGCTCGTTGGGGGCGGTCATCTTGACTGGACGCGGGGGTTACGAGGGGGTCGGAGAGGTTGTCCTGGATAGCCTTGAGGCCGGCTGACAGGGCCTGTGAGAGCCCGTCCCAGTTGGCATAGACGGCTTGAGCGGCGCGGCCCTGCGACGGGCTCATGGCCTAGAGGGAGAGCAGCAGAAGCAAGCGAGAGCTAAGAGCAGGAAAGACGAGCAGAGAAAGAGCGGCGAGCCGGAGGACGGAGAGCGCAGGTGGAGACGACGAACTTGAAGAGGCTTGGGAGTGGGCAGTCGCGGCTCTCCGCTCGTGACCGGTGGGCGTCCCCGTATGGAGCGTTGGCTGCCAGCACTGCCCGCTCTGCCCGTGCTGGGCGCCAAGTGGCCGGCCGGGCTGAGTCAGCAAAGCAGATGTCGCGTCTGCGGAGGTCGGCGTGGACGGCGTCCAGTGCGAGACTTGCTCTGGCTTGCGTGGGCTGCAGATCCTTCCTCCGCATGGCGGCTCCCCCCTCATGAACGTTACGCTCTCCCCCACCGGCTCTCCAAGGGTACGCAGACGTGGCTCGACACGCAGACCTCGAGCAGGCTCCCATCTCCCCCCCTTCACTCAAGAAAGCCACGATGCTGCGCTCAATGCCATCAGGACCTATCTCAAGGGCCGCACATCTTACGACACCTTTCCTGTCAGCTTCAGGCTGATTGTCTTGGATTCCAAGCTAGAGGTCAAGAAGGCTCTCCAATGTTTACTCCTCAATGGTATTCCCATCGTCACACCTCTTACGTCCCCCCTTCCTCTGCTCACCTTGCACGTTCTACGTCCCTCAGGCGTAGTGTCGGCACCACTATGGAACAGCGAAAAGTCCTGTTTTGCAGGCATGTTCACCGTCTCAGACATCATACATCTCATTCAATACTATTACCGGAGCTCGTCCTACGATGCAGCAGCCGCAGACGTAGAAACCTTTCGTCTGGAGTCCCTCAGAGGTTCGTTTCTCCTCCCTCCGTGTTCCCTTCCAATCAGACTTACATCGATCCAGACATTGAGAAGCAGCTCGGTGTCGCCCCTCCCCCACTGCTTGGAGAACACCCCTCGGCCACACTCTTCGACGCTGCCAAACTCTTGATTCAAACACACGCGCGCCGTGTTCCCCTCCTTGATACCGATACAGAGACTGGCCACGAAGTCATCGTATCCATTCTCACCCAATATCGCCTCCTCAAATTCATATCCATAAACGTGAGTCCCCGTGGCTCGACGCGTGGTCTTTGGCGCCTGACATGTCTTCATATGTTGTCACGCGTGTTTTAGTGCGGGAGGGAGATACAACAACTGCACCTGCCTCTTCGCAGGCTCGGCATCGGCACTTACGTCAACCCACCATCCGTTACGCCTAATAGCGAACCTCCAGAGGATTACAACCCGTTCCATCCCATCTCCACTGCAACTTTGGACACCACCGTCTTCGACGTCGTTCACATGTTCTCGGAGAGAGGCATTTCTGCCGTCCCAATCGTGGATGGCGAAGGGATTGTGGTCAATCTTTATGAAACCGTTGATGTCATTGTAAGTCACGTTTGATGCGGTTCTTTGACTTGACAGATTGAAACTCAAGCTTTTCGTGATAGACTCTCGTCCGGCTTGGTGCCTACCAGTCGCTAGACCTGACGATCTCAGAGGCTCTGAACCAACGCTCGCCTGACTTCCCTGGGGTTGTCATCTGCACGGGGTCTGATTCTCTAGGCACGCTCATGCAGCTCATCAAGAAGCGACGCGTGCATCGGCTTGTCGTCGTAGAGGGTGAAGTAAGTGCTGTTCGTTCCGTGACCGAGTTTGTCCGACTAACGTGCCCGCCTGGATCATAGGAAGAGGAAAGGAGAGGTGGGAAGAAGGGTCGCCTGTTAGGCATTATCACGTTGAGTGACGTGCTGCGCTACCTCGTTGGAAACGTTGTCATCGGAGAGGCGCGACATGATCCTCCGCCAACACCCTCAGAACCCCGAGCGACTCCTGACACAGCGCAATCTACGCCACCACTGAACTCTTCATCGGTCGTCCAAGAACGTACGCCGGCGGAGGAGATACCGCTGAAGTCAGCGCCTGTGGTGGCTGATCCACAATCGCAGGAGGCGGAGGAGAAGGCAGCAGTAGACGGGGAATGACAGACATATAGTGACCGCGCAGATTACAGTAGATGTAGCCTTACAGATCTTGTTACTCTTGGCTTTGACCCGCATCTGTACTAGTATCTTGTTTCCTTGTCAGCATTGGAGGGCTAATGGTTGATATTCGGACTGGTCAAAATGTCTGTATTCCTTTGCACGTCCTTGCTACGGAGTGCGAGTGGTTGAATCGACTGGAGGTCTGCTCGTGCGACGGCATTGCAACATGGTTAACATGAAGTAATAGACGCCCATGGGCTGCACAGACGCTACCGAGCCTGGCACTCGACCGCCAACTACCGTACCTCCTCCCCTTCACCGGTCCTGTCCCTCGCTCTCCCGATACCCAGCCATGACTGTCATCCAAACTATCCATATTCGTGGCTACGAAGATCGCCCTCAGCCCAAGCCGCACACCGTCTACCGTATCGAGATCCAAGCCTCTGTCCGCTCCTGGCAGATGTGGCGCCGCTATTCCGAGTTCGCCGACTTGCATGTCGAGCTCACCAAGTCGTGCGGCGAGGCCCCACCTGCTTCGCTACCTCCGAAGAACTCTTTCTCGTTCCTCCGGGGAAGCAAGACAAGCCCCGCGTTGCTCGAGGATCGCCGCTCCGCCCTCGAGCAGTACCTCCGCGCGATTCTCGCCGCCAGGGACGACGTCTGGCGCGAGAGCTTTGCTTTCCGCGACTTCCTCGGGGTCCCCATCGGCAAGCAGGATGCCGCTGGAGCCGGAGGGGGGGGCTTCACCGCGAGCTCGTGGTTGGATGAGCACCAGGACGTGCAGGCGCGTGTGCGCGACGTCCGTGCAGACATCAACCGGCGCGACGCGCTCTCCGACGCCCGGGACATCTCTGGCTCGCACCAGGCGAACGTGCAGGCGAAGAAGAAGCTTGCTGGTATTCTCACACGCGTAGGAATGCTGGAGGACGGCCTCAAGGGCCTCGGGCTGAATGGGATGAGCGAGGGCGAGCTGCAAAGGAGGACGGATATGGTCGCGCGGCTGCGGGATGACTGCGAGAAGCTCGCCAAGATCGTCACGGCCGCGCGCACGACGTCGAGGGGCATTGGGACGGCGGCAGAGCGCAATCCTGCGTTGGCAACCGATCGAGAGGCATTGCTCGGGTCTCCACCCGGGAGTAGCAGCATGCCCGGGGGCTTTAGCAGGCCGGTTGCGCGGGTGTTTGGTCAGAAGATGCAGCCCGTGGAGACGGAGCAGACGCGGCCACTGGACGACCAAGGGCTTTTGCAGCTCCAGCAGACGCAGATAGACCAGCAGGACGCACGCCTAGCTCAACTGTCTACCATCCTCCAGAGACAGAAGGGACTTGGGCTTGCAATTCACCAGGAGATTAAGGAGCAGAATGAGGAGTTGGATGCCCTAACATCAGAAGTAGATAGTGTCGGGGCAAAGCTGACGAAGGCGAAGAGGGACTTGAACAGACTAGGTTAATAACATAGAAGCATGTCTTGGATTATTTATGCTATTACCCTCCCTACTGTATATCGCTTTCTTAAGTACTAGAGATGTATGTGGATGAAGATGATGTGCACATTAGAGGTATCATATGTACGAATCTATCACGAGTCCTTATGTCTACGCTCCTTTGACAAAGATTGTCCAACACCCTAGTAACGTAGGTGAGCTACAGCTGTCATGGGCTGGTTAATGGACGACATACCTCAAAACAGGCAATCATAATACCACACGCTGGTGCGATTTTCGTTATGCGCGGTGCAATACCAGCGTAAAGTGCCGCAATGCCTTCCGTTCGGAGAATCTCAGCAGTCAAAGAGATTGTCGAAGTCGTCCTAGTGGTCACCGACATCAACAGAGCCTGCCTGCGTGTTTTGAGCACGTCGAATGGGGATGTCAAGAGGGCAGCGGTTGTTCCGCTAACAGCTCCGCTGACAAACGCAACGCCAGCACCGTCGTGTCCAAGCCTGTGGAGCCTGTGCTTGCATAGCTCGTACCCAGCCCAATAGAGACCACTGAATGGGACGTCGCGCCAGAGTGTGGGACCAAGACCACGCCAAAGGTAATGCCAGCCTTGGGATTGGGCTAGGCTACGAACTGATGTGAGAACCGAACGGAGAGTATGTGGGTTGTTCAGAGAGGGCGGTGTCGACTGGAGGTTTGTTCGGACAAGTTCGAGAGGAGACATGAGGGACGTGATAGCCGTTCGTGCGAGAATACCGGCGGTTAGGGGAACGATGGAGGACGGCAATAATGGTGGGAGCGTGACGTTCAGCAAGTGGTCGTAAGTTAACATGTAGCATGTCGATGAAGGCACGCCAATGAGTCTACGCATTGGAGGAGTAGTCAGTTCAGAATTACCAACATTCAAGACGGGGATTCTGCACTCACAACGACGTCCCCACACCCTTCCAGAGCCCCGTGATGCCTTCGGCTTTCCATACATGCTTGACGGCATCATAGAAGCCGTTCACCCTCTCCGTCTTGTACACGCCATGGTCCCATACGCAGACAACCTCGCCTTCTACAGCACTCGCCAGAGAAGACATATTCCGGATGCATGACGCTGGTGAGGCTTGACAACATGTATTTGGAGGCGGGTTCGGGAAGAGAGGTCGCGATCGTGGAGGTGGCTGGGTTTGCAGACGTGTTTTGACAACGTCAAACGGCGTCACTAAGAGAACGAGCTCGTCAGCAATATTCACGGCACTCCGGGAGGAGGATTGACCTACTGGTCAACGCGGTGACCGTGGATCCAGCAGCAGCAGCAACAAGCTTGGCTTGGAAAGGCTCCATACTGTCCAGGCCGTATGGTAGCAGGCAGGCGGAAGGATGGGCACAAATACGGGGATGGAGGCTTGAGGAACGAGTCAAGCGACTCGGACGGCCGTTGGGAATGGTCTGGTGAGAGGTCGGGAGGACTGCGTCGGGCGTGCCGGCTTGATGCGTCATACAGTCTGTTCTCCTATCTGATAACTCTGACTCACGTGCACATCTAAACGCCGTCAGGACAACTACCCACCACCCACCAAACGATGTCAGACGTCCTTCAAATGAGAATAACCTATGAATTATCGATATTGCCGGCAGCTTAAGTACAGACCAGTCTAGAATAAAAATGCAGTGACAGCCCATGATGTGCAGAGATGAGAGGATCAAACGACGAAGTAATAAGGAGCGAACAGTAGCAACACAGGTCTGCAGTGAGTGGACGAGAGATACAGTAGCGAAAGAGCGTGCGCATGGTGCGGTTGAGAGAGGCATGAACGAGGTGGGTAGTCGAAGGAGGAGGGGTACTATAACAATAGTATCGGTTGGTTAGTCGCAGGAATCAGATCGCTAAATATGAAAATCGAAGGTCGAGATTAAGCTTTGGATGCAGGTATGTGGACGTTGATGGCTGTCGAGCGAAGTCAGGCATATATTCACATGCACATCAAAGGATCAAGTGTACCTCGGAACCACGTTAATGCGTCAGACGTGGATGGGGCGTCAAAGTACAGGATCGCCTTGTTGTCAACTAGGCGAAGAGCTGCATCCACGTTCACCGGATGAGCAACCTTTCGACAGGGGAGACATGATGACGTGCACTCACTGTTACCATGCACAATACTTGCAGGTTGCGGGAGCGTCTGCATCCGCAGCACCGCCCAGAGATCAACACTGGACGTTGGGTCCTGCCCTTCGGAAGGGTCCCGACACAGCACCAGCAGATCGTTGCACAAGATGCCAACCAAGGACCTGGGGGTCAACTCAGGCGACAAGCACTCAACTTCAACCGAGGCACTGTCGCCCTGAGCGTCGATGACCTCGAAGCCCACCGTCGCCTTCCTGACCACGCGCGTGAGCTGCAGCGGGCCGTCCATGATAAGACGTCTTCACAATCGCTGTCAGCATGATCGCTCCTAGAAGGTACTTATGGATTTGGGACGCACCGATGCGGCTGCACGAGCGGGCTGGGGAACTTGCCACGTATCCTTGTCTGCCACTGGACAAGCCGGCGTCGAGATTCAGCTTCTCGCTTCCCCTCGTTCATGTTGGTCGCGAGGGAGGATATTTCTGTCAAGGCACGATCGATGGGATCCTCCATAAACTCGTACACCGGGGGGCTACTCCGGACCAGTTCCTCGAGCTTCCGTTTCATGTGAGCAGATGCGACATACCAAACCAACCATAAGTCTCACCAAGAGCTTGTAGCGGGGAATACGCTGAACGGGAAGCAGAAGGTAGCCTTCCAGGTTAAGTTGCGAATGTCTCGGGTTCATCCGACAGCGCTTCAAATACGCCTTTATGCGCTTGCGCTGGCTCGACGGGATGTGGGCAGCAGCTTCTCGACTGGAATCCCCAAGATTCCCAGAACCAAGGCTAGGAGTCATCCCCAAGCCTAACGGGCCACTCGGCGAGGGAGACAGGGCAGAACTGGGGGACGGCGTTGTCGGCCTGTCAGATATCCACATCTTGATGCGCTGCACGGAGTTATCGAAGTTGCTTTACATGTGGGTCAGAACTGTCATCTCATCGAGGTAATATGCACTTACTTGATATAAGTCGAATACATTTTCATGAACGCAGCATGTGAAACGAAAGTGTTCGCTACATCCCGCGCCACATCCAACGACTTCTGTCCGTCCACTTCACCCTGCATGTCAAGCAGGGCAGAAGCCGCTCGCTCGAGTGCAGGCAGGAGACTCTCCCTGTGGAAGTAGAACAATGCCTCGAGACCGCCGAACACAATCTTGCGTTCCTGGGTAGGTACGACAGTGTCCTTGCTCTGACCGACGCCACTGAGAACGTTGACGGTCGCAGAGGCAGGCTTGATGTAAATGTCGACAAGTTCTTGGAGACCCTTGACGTACGTCCGTTCCGTCCTGCGAATCGAACGGTGAGCACAACCCGGCCGCAGCATAAAATGGAGACACCCACTCGACGATCTCGCGGATGACTCTAGCACGCTTCGCCTTATCATCCTTGTACTTGCGTTCGTCGCCCGCGCCAGAACCTCCGCTATCCGTAGTCGCAACGCTGTTGGTCTGCGCCGCGCTCCCGTGGCTGCGACCTTCGGTCGAACGCAGATTGACAGACTCGGGTCGCGAGGATGGCGAGCCGGAAGACATGGACGACATAGACATATCGGAAGGCATGCGACCTGGGCCGCCATCGACCATCGTTGGCCGCCGCGAACGGGTCTGCGGAATTTCCGGCGCGGGTCCGCCATACATTGACATTGTCTGCGTCAGTGATTGATTGAGGTCGTGCATGTCACGCAGATACGCCTTGACAGATCGAAGGGCGCGTATACGTGCTTCCCTTGCATGTTCCTCTTCACGACGCTGGATCTCGTCGAGGGACTCGACTTGCACAGGGCTGGGAACGTGGTCTTCGCCAAGTTCTTCTGATCCATCCGTAACGGTGACGTCGGGGCAGAACTGCGAGGCACTAGGGATAGGGATTGGCGACACGTCGATAGGGAGGAAGCTCCTGCGCTTGCTTGCACGAGAACTCGATGTAGGTGAGGGTACAAGGAGGCTGTTAGGACTCGTGCTCGTCGGCGCGAGCTTGGCCGCTTCGTTGGATGTCTTCTTGAGCTGATCGAGGGGAGATATCTTGAGGAGGTCCGCCGAAGCCTTGCGTGAGAGGCTAGCTGGCATTTCTAATTGGTCTTTCTGGTCTTGCCGGAGGATGATCCCAGTGGTCGAGATGCGGACATCGATGGCGGGAATACTAGGAAGTTGTCTGGCTTGAGGATGTTGCGCCGGGAAAGGATGACGCGCGTGTGAACCGCCGTTGATGGAAATTCGGGACGGGTTGGGTGATTCCGGACGAATCTTGCCCATTGACATTTTCTTGAGGAAGCCCCAGCGACTGCTCTTGTCCTTGTCGCTCGAACGTGGTCGTGGCGGCAGGGCTTGATCCATCGGAACGGGACTATCCCGCGGGAAAACGAGCTGGTTGGGCGTGGGGAGCGGCGGGACAGGCTCTGCGTCAGTCTCCTCTTCCGTTGGACTGTCCCAGATACTGCTGTCCACCGTACGCCGCAAACGGCTGCTGGCAGTTGGTGACAAGGCACCCGAAGCAACCCCAAGACTTGCGAACCTGCGGGGAACCCCAGCTTGACTGTCCGCAGGGAACGTGGACATGTTAAGCAGATTGGAGCTCGACGCTGAAGTAACATACTCCGTAAGGGCGGGGCGCTGAGGGGACGACGACGCTGATGCTGAGGGTGCACGAACGGATCCGCCGTAATTCCTGCGCAGCTCACCCGCGCTCTTCATCTTTCGAAGTTCTCTTTCAGAGTCGGGTGTCCCCTTAGAAGTCCCGCTCGAGGGTCCGGCTTCGCTGAACATCGACTTCGGTCCCGCGCTGCTTGTGCGGTTCTTGTCAAAATAAGTGCGGTTCGGCGTCGTCCGCGTTCGAGTAAGACCGGGGGAAGAGAGCTGAGGGCTTGATTGCGGAGGGGGTGCGGTAATGGACCGTGCAAGACTTGGCGCTCGCGGAGATGTTACTGTAACGTCCTCCTCTTCGCGGGTGTGATGGTCGGTAGCGTAAACGGACTCCGGCGTGTCTTCCACGTCCATACTTGTGGAAGTCATGGTACTCCTGATGCTTGCGGATGGCAAAGGGAACATCGGATTGGAAGGCGGGTAAGTGGGTGACAACGGCCCGCGGGAAAGTAAGGGTTCCATGAGAGCCTTCCAAGGACCCTGGAAAGGGTTCCCATCCACAAGGAGCGTCTCTAGTTCCGGCAATACGCACAGCCAGCTAGGCAAAGAATGCATTTTGTTGCGCCGGATGCTCAAGGTATGAAGTTTATCGAGCGAGGCGAGGTTAGCCGGGAGGGTGCTGATACCAGTAGAGTCCACGATGAGAACACGCAAGTTGATGAGCATCGACAAGAACATCGGCAGAGCGCGGAGGGGGTTGGAGGCAACGTTCAGTTCCTCGAGGTTGACACAATGAGAAAGTGAGGGTGGGAGTGCGCTAAGGAAGTTGACTGAGATGTCGAGGGCCAGTAGGGAGGAACAGATCTGGGGAAGAGCAGATGCGAGGAAGGTGGGAACAGAATTCGGCGTTGGCGATGAGCCAATAAGTAAGTGCGTCGTCCCTGATCACCCCACCCTTGTCAACGCCTAAGTTGGTCACCAAAGGGGGAAGAGGCGCACCTGGCGAGACGTGTAGCCGCACGATGGGAGTGTCATCTCCTCTAACAATGACGCCACGACCTTCCTCCGCCATGACCACGGCACTAGTAGGCTCGTCCGCAGCGTCATCGTCTTCTTCATCTTCTTCATCATCATCAAACGATGGGTCCTCGTCCGTGTCCTCATCGCTCCCAAGCCCTGCTTCGTCGCGTTCGTCTGGCTGTTGCCAAGCGAGGTCGAAGCTGGGTGAGCTTCGGAGCGGCGGTGGGATGACTTTCTCGTGCATTGACTCGGGCTTGCTGCTGTTGGCGAGGGAGGAGGAACGCGAGCGGATACCGTCTCGGTAGAAGTCGGACCAACGTGTCTGATCAACGGGTGTCCTTCCTGCTGTGGTCTGTGGAGCACCTGCCTCCTTTGAGAGAAGCTGAACAACATCGTCTGTTGTTATCCCAACCCCGACGCCCTTTCCCGACTCATCATCACCCAATGCCACATGAACATGCCCATAGTCACCTGACTTGGCGGATCCAGTATAAGCCGATGACCGTGTTGACGTTGAAGACGAGTCGCCCGACGATAGGGTAAGGGTCGAATTGACTGGCTGCAACCGGGGCTGCCTACGGTGGGGCTTCGGCTCTGGGAAGTGGGAAGGGTCGGGGAGGGCAGCGACGGATGTGGAACGCTGAGAAGAAGACTGGGAGTAGCCCGAGTCGGACAGGGTGCCCTCCTCGTCGGTGGTGTTATACGCGGTGTACCCGAGGGCGGAGAGTGATTGGGAGTTGAAAACGGGAGGAGGGGTGAGCATGGATGGAGGGGAGCCGGCAACAACGTAAGCACTTGACGGAGATACGGGGCCAGGCGATTGTGGGTCGTTATCCGGATTCCAGTCGTCTTGAGCGACCAGCTTGGGGGGGGTCGGTGCCCGGGGTCTTGCGAGCATGGCTGCTTTGCCGGGCGTAAAGGGGGAGGGAGGGGAAAGAGCGGAGAAATGGTAGTACTCTAGATCTGGGCGGGAGGAACGGTATCAGCGGCTGTAAAGACAGACGGAGGCGAAGGAAGGCCAGAGAGGCGGGGGCGTGGCGCCGTGGTGGCAGTCGCCAGGGCCGCGGAAGAGGTCGGCAAGGGCAACGACGGGAGGCAGGAACCTGCAGATGAAGGAAAAGGGGTCGGACAGAGCCAGAGCCAGAGCCAGAGCGGGAGCCAGTGACTTGTCGGTGAGACATGGACTGGCTTCCGCCGTTGCCGTCACGAGCCACCAGCCGCCCTGCCACTCGGGCCCTTCCCGACCCCCGTTCCCGGCCTCGCGCCCATCGTCCCCGACGTCGAGCATCCACTCACCAGCCTTGCGACCCCGCACCCGTCTCTCCTCCACATCCGCCCACATCCCAAGCACCGGGCTGTCCACCTCTCCGTCGTTCAGCTCAGAGAGCCGCCCTCGTGTCGTGAAGGTCGAGTAGCGTTCATTCTCAATTCTCGTTCCTGGCATCCGGCCGCGGAGGTGCTGCCCGTCAGTGAGGTGGCGCGAGAGTCTTGGCGGATGTCGGGGACGTGCAGAGGGAGGGGACGGCGTGAAGACGGGGCGCAGCTCGGTTTCTCTCACCCAAAGATGCCGTCGCTAACAGCACCTCCCGCTCGCGAGCCCATGATGAGCCTCCTGCTTCCCGTGCCCAGCAGAACCCCCTGCTGAGATCATCCATCACACCAGTGATTGTATCACTCAGGTACAACCCACCTTGCCTCCATATATATTTTAAGGTGTCGACGCCTCCCTGGGGCTCTGGCCTCCTTGGGCCGCCCCTACTTGGTCTACCCCGGCCGAGTCTGACTCTCCCTCAGAGTTGGACATATACCGTTTACCCAGCCTCAGCCCCAGATAGACTACCCGTCGGTCTACTAACCTCTCCATTCATCACACAAACGAGCCCCGGCCGCATGTCAGGATGTAACACCGCGATACAGGACCGAACTTTGGAAGTCAGACCCTGGCTCTGACTGCGACAGAGAATCGCCCGTTCAAGCAGCCCTTCCGTACGTCCGTCCCGCTGCGCTCGCCTCGCCCTGGCCAGTCCGTGTCGCTTGGTCCCCCTTCGCTATGGCCGACTATGGCCCATCCCGCAGCGCGCACAGAGGGACTGTACCCCTTGGCCGACAGCCGGCCTCCGCATAAGTCACGACGCAATCCGCCATCCCGTAATGCGCGCGGTTCCACAGCCGCTACCATGAGCTCTCAAAGACTGCCGAGC
Organism: Ganoderma meredithae; assembly: GCA_022814645.1. Classification (NCBI taxonomy): domain Eukaryota; kingdom Fungi; phylum Basidiomycota; class Agaricomycetes; order Polyporales; family Polyporaceae; genus Ganoderma; species Ganoderma meredithae. Next base: position 41,189 of record JAKLMY010000042.1, on the reverse strand, counting down.
ATGGCCAAGGAAACATGACACGCGGAAACAAGTAAATAGCTCGGCCCTTTTTTCGACAGTGTTCGCAGCTTCACAGAGCCCATCATGATAATCATGTCGATTGGAATGCGCAGACTGTATCCGGTCAGCAGATCAGGCGTTGACATCATCCACAACCCCTACAGGGAACAGGGACAGGACGTCAGAGGGTTGCAAACCGACACTCTGCCATTTACGCATATTTGACACGACTTCTGCGTGAGGAGGACTCCAACAGCATGCCCTGTTCTGTGCGGCCAAATACGAGAAGGACATTGGGGGGAAGAACGTTGGATGATGGTTACTGGTTATGCGATATTGCGACGAGAGGTTGCTAGGAGAACATCTGCATGCTGAACTTGATTCCCTTGACGTTCACGACCCAACATTTCTCCTCATACTTAAGGGGTGCTCAATAACATTCAGGACACCGCCCACCAGATGCGCTCGGAGAGCGTCCGAGGCTGTTGATCGAGGTGATGGATTACGCGATACAGATACCACTGGAAACCACGGCACGCGTTGGAGCCTGACATGGACACTTGACAGAATGGCGGCATACAGATACCGAGCAAGTACTTAGTCATTCAGGTATCCACGTCTTGACCGTCGTTGACATGCGGACTGCAGGCAGTTGACGTAGATGTCGCGACGACTGCGCTCCTTCAATCCCCCGCCCGTGGCACATGCATAAGTATCCGGGATGCTTATGCCAGTACGGCAGTCCATGAATATTACAGAATACAGTGCTTTGCATATCAAACTGCAGTGCGTCCGCGCGTCGGGGGCTGTTTGTCCCTATTCGTACCCGAACAATAATGCTAGGGTTTGTGTGACCGCTCCCATTTTCGTGCATAACCCTAGCCAAACCCTAGCCTCCGACTGCCGCCATGCCTCCGCACCTACAGGAACAACTTGGACAGAGGATCATTGAGTGGCGCCACGAGCACCACAAAACTGCTGCCGAGATAGCTCAGTTGGCTGGCTGCTCCGAGCGCACAGTCTACACAGTCATTCGAAACTTTCGAGACTTAGGACAAACGCCCAATCCCTACACCCCGAGAGCTCATCGGCCCCGCGTACTCGACCAGCTTGACATATCATACATCCCCGGCCTTCTCCAGGCCTATCCGACGATGTACCTGGATGAAATTCAGGTACAGTTGCTGGCCACTCGCGGTGTTGATGTTTCGCTTGCCACCCTATCTCGCACCCTTCGCCGTCGTGGTGAAGGCAGATAGCAAAGCCGCAAGCGAGACATCAGCAGTATCGAACGAAGATGGTGGTTGGGTGGTGGAGTTGAAAATGGGGGTTCCGGACCGTAGTGTCACGCGGAGACACCTGCGCATTGTTTGCACATGCGCCTATGCCGAAATTACCTCCCAAACCGGGTTTCCTGCGGTTTCCCGAGGGGAACAAATACGGGCAAACAACCTGCGACGCGCGAACGCACTGCAGTTTGATATGCAAAGCACTGTAAGTATTACTCGTCACGCTGCAGGCGGAAAAGATGGGTGCGGCGATCCGATAAACTTTGTGTTCTATCAAGTTGCTATCAAGTGCTTAATTTCGACCAGATATCATCTCACCGCCACAGGCCTAGACGCCACGAAGATGCCGTGCCTTGCTACTTAGTATCTATGGGTCCAAATGTCAAACGAGGTCACTCCTCAACTTTGCATCTTGAAGCTTAGCTTGAGCACGAGGCCCCCCTGAACGATCAACCGGCACGCACATCCACGCTTGGCTTTAATTGAATCGAAGAGGAAACCATGGCGTGGCGCCGGGTGAAGCACCTTCTTCTAATCCACCCTTGCCACCGCAGAGCCGGATTCCTTAAGTATGATATATTCGAGTGCATTGCTCTCCTCGACAGTGACCCAAAAATCCGAGATATAGATAGCCAAATATGTCTACATTACATTACACAACATGGGCGCAGGGCCTTTCTGTGAGGTGCGCTACAACATGTTCAAGGTATTAAGTGGAGAGAGGTATGTAATACCATCGTCGTCGTCGCATGACGTTTTACATCTACGAGAAGATTGCGATTAGGACACGTAAGGCGAAATCAGCGATGCAGACAAGAACTCACCAGCCAACCCCAGAAACGCTCAACCCAGTTCCTTGGAGGAGGCTCGTCGTATGTGTCTGCCTCAATCTCCTTCAAGCCGCTGACGAAGTCCATCTCCTCGGGCTTGACCATTGGTGTGCGGAAGTACAGCTTCGCACCGACGTAAAGGATGGGGAACAATACGAAGGGCAGGTAATTGGTGACGAAGCTGTCTGTCGCCCAATTGCCCTTGAGGAACACGCTCCAGCCAGAGAACTGATTGCGCGGCGACGGTAAGTCGTGTTCAGGAGCTATGATTACGAGATTGAGGCCTTGAGAGACTCACGAAACAGATGACTAGGCATGCAACAATGGCATACCACGCAGCGTATGGTTGAAGAGCGTGTGCATAGGGGAGAGTGGAACGATCGAATCCCTGGGCCTTGAAACCTTTGTGAAACCGAACGTAGGTGACACAGATTCCAAACCATGTCATCAAGCCAGCAATGGACGTCACTTGAATAAGACCGTATGAATATCACACCGCAAAGATCATCTACGCGAGAATGACTTACTGTTCACGAACCAGCCAAATACCCTGCCTGAGCCGGTCGTGACCCCCATGTATGCAAGAGCGGAGAAGACTGCACAGAAGACGAGCGACGCGATAGGGAGACCGTTCGAAGTAACCTTCGTGAAGATCTTGGGGGCGTTGCCGGCCAAGGCCAGACCGTCTGTAATCAAGCAGTTAGCGAAACTGCTACAGCTTTGCCACACTGAATGCCATACAAAGTGCGCGGGAAGAGGTGTACAAATCACTGGAGGCAGCGGACCAGGCCGAGGTCAAGAGAGCGGCGTTGATCACGGATGGTAGACCCTGAATCCCGGCAGTCTTGATGGCAATGACGAAGGGGGACTTGGCAGCGTCAGAAGTCTTGAGGTTGAGGTCGGGGTTGGTGTAAGGAACAAGGAGACCAATAATGGTGACACCGCCGATGTAGAAGAGCAGAATACGGACATAAACCCTACGAATCGCCTTCGGCAGATTACGACGAGGGTTCTTGGCCTCACCAGCAGCAATCTGTCAAGGAAAATGAGCATCACCTCTCGTGAAACATTGCAAAGTTACGCACAGCAACGATCTCTGTACCAATGAACGAGAAGGCGGATTGTTCCAGCACGGCGACCCATCCCAGGAAACGACCCTTGGCACCGCCGATGTTATCGAATTGAGCAAACGGTCCAGGGTGTTTCCAGTAACGGAAACCGATACGGTCGTGGTCGGGGCCGCCGCCAAGATCAAGAACGATCCCAAGGATGATGAGACCGGTAATAGTGATGACCTTAATGGAGCTGAATGATATGCCGTCAGCCACTGTTCGTGAAATCTTTAACGCAAACAACTTACGCGAAGATGAACTCGCACTCTCCATACACGCCGGCGCCGAACATGTTGATAGTTATGACAACAACGAGACACATTGAAATCCACACCGCATTGTTGACTGAATGATTCCAGAAGTTGATGAGAACCGCGGCGGCGCTCAGTTCTGCAGGCAAGATAATTGTCCAGTTGTACCCTGTATCAAGGTTCCGTTAGTCATCACATCGTACAACGCGCCACCCCGCGAGGACTGACAATAATTCCATCCCTGCGAATGCGAACGGGAGTCAGCAACTGCGCGAAACTACGGCAGACTAGTTGTTCTAGGCTACGCACCATAGTGAAAGAAAACGCAGGATCGACGAAACGCTCGGCCAGCTTGATATGCCCACCAGGCAGAGGGAGGTAGGCAACCATCTCTCCCAGGGAGATCTACGGAACACGAAGGTGCCGGAGGTGAGTAAGAGCACGTACGCGTCGTCCATGACTAGCGACGACTTACCATGACGCTGTAACAGACCGTGCCGACGGCCGCGTAACCAAGCAAGAGACCGATGGGCCCGCCTTGTGCTAATGAGGATGCCGTACCCAAGAACAAACCAGTACCGATTACACCTGTAATATCGCGAGTATTTGGCACATATCCCATCGTACAAGACCCGAGGCGTACATACCACCGATACTAGAAGTCGCGGACCGCTATCAGTTTGGATGCTTGCAGGGGGATGGAGGAGACGAAGACAGGAGGAAGCGTACCTGATCATAGCAATGTGCCTGTTCTTGAGCTGCCGTTTCAGAGTGCCCTCTGTGTGGATTGCGGCTGACCCCGACTCTGAGTCGTAGTTGAGAGGCTTCTCCATGACATTCTCCACGATGGTGTGGGAGTGGGGATGGTCCTTGGTGTCTTCGACGCCCATGGTGTCGCCTAATAGTAGCGAACGACTGAAGAACGACGGAGAGGACGAAGAGGGCCGGGTGGAGGCGGCAGGCGGAGGACCTGGTCTTCAGGTGTGCGTCTGTCCGCTCGCCCCCGGTTTAAATAGGACCCAGTGCTGCATGTGATGAACCAGAACATGTGCCTGGCGCTCCGTTGGGACCGAAAGGGCGCTCGCAGCTGGTGAGTTCTTGCTGTCTGCAGTCGAATGCGATAAGGCAAAAATTTTGCCCTGATACGAGAACCGAACACCGACGGTCTCGACATTTAATGTTGATAAGTATCTTCGCCTGGCCCTGTCTTCCCAGTCACACTCCGCCCGTTAGCAAATACATTTTCCGTACCAGAGGACCAATTCAGCGCACCAAGCTCGGGGCTCGTCCCCCGGGTCACGAGTGGCAGAAAATCCAGCACCTGGGTGCCGTTCGCCCCACAGTTGCGGGGCGGCAATTCTGTCAGCCTCGAGACGCCGTCTGCGCACAGCAGTTAAGCGTCGCACACGCGTGATAGTCGGCTAGCCGATGCGGGGTACATACATCATCTCTAGCTTCCCACCCTGTCATCCAATGGCTTTACAGTGCCGTGTACGCTCGGGAGCAGCTTTAAGCACGAGATATGCACCCCGTCCGTCGCCCCCCGAGCATCTTCCGAACACTTCTTTTTCATCGACAGACTGAGAGTAAAGACTTACCCATTATCGGCTATTCGTACTTCCTCAGATAACTCAAAAGCACCCTCAAAGTTTCGCAGAATATGGCAGTGGTACTCGTGTTAAGGGCAGTGTACGCCGCCTGTGACCCGCAGCTTGCCAGTGGGCCAGCGGACGGCTGGTGGACATCGGGATCGTGAGATATGGCGGACCGGTCGCTACCATCGCCGTTGCGACTTGTTGCCTCCTTGACTCCTGGACTCCTCTCAGTCTCCACTCAAAATCTCGACCGCTTGTGGATCTGCGACATCCGCCCGCATCACCTTCCGTGATAACCGGAATCTAGGCTAACATGAATCACTTGACATGCTTACCAGTCTTACGCCAACACCGCATCCTAGGACACTAGTCCTACTCAGTTCTCCAAATCTCACATTCCTAGAAGACCCACTGTGACAAATAACATATCCACGGAAAACACGAGAAATTGAGATTCCGCTCACACGAATACAGCCCGCCATGGCCTGTGCGCTGTGCACGAGGGAAGCCAGGCCAAAGCCAGGCACCGAAAACGTCGATTGCACTCCGCCAAATCTACAGCTGCACAAAAACTGCGTCATCTCGATTCTGTTTCCAGGAACTCCTGCCAAGGCATCGAACTAGCCTGAGCTTAGCCGAGCGAGCCTCAAGCTCGCATGTTTCCGAGTACCTGGGCAGCGAGCAGACGACCCGGCAAGCTCGATGCCTCGTAGCTCGAACCACACTGAAATGGGAAAAAGCTGCGCCTTCCTGAGGGTCACGGGCGTCGTGTGTCCTGTCCAAGTTGGAGCCATCGACACACGTCTGTGTCCATCGTGTATGGTGTCACCCCCTCCGAGTTTGCGATCGCGAGCAGGTTCGCCTGTGGCGAGAGCGTCGGGTCCCAGCCAGGCTCAAGCAGGTTCTCCACCTGCCACGCCTCGAAGTCCTCCAGCTCTTCCGGGGTCAGCTCGGGTTGCAGCTCGGCAGCTGGCGCCGTGCTGTTCGTCCATCCCATTTGGCAGGATTGGGGCGCAGTTGGTGGAGAAACCTGGGCTTCGCTATGAGCGTTGACAGTACCAGTGGCGTCCGCAGGCGCGCAATGAGAGGGCGGAAGGTCGGAGGCTATTGTCCTTGGACTGGGCGCGGGTGGCGTGCCAGGCGTTGGCGCGGACGCTCGAGACAGACTGAGGCTTGGCACGGCCCCAGGTGGAGGAAGAAGGCCACATTGCTTCATAAGTGGTGTCGTGAGGATCTCCTCGTCGGAAGGGTGTGGCCATGCATTGAGGTCCCAGGCTACGGTTCTCGGAGCTGATGTCATCTTCAAGATAGGTCGAGTAGGATTGGGTGTCCCACGATGACGAGGATGAGAAAGAGGCGCGGTGGAACGTTGGTCCAAGTCCTTGATTTCTTCGGCTTGGCCCTGGCTCTGGCTGCTGCCACCGACCTCGCTTGGAGCTTCCTGGTAGGTCCAAGGATCGCAAAAAGAAACACGATCATTGAATCGAATGCGCGTGTCCCGTTCCAAGAAAGCCTCCCAGCCCTCCGAGAAATGGAAGGGCCCGGGAAGATCAAGCCGAGTCCGTTTGGCCGACCTTATCTCCTCCCTCGGTTCTGCGCTGTCCCACTGGCGTTTCAGGGCACCGAGAGAAATCTTTAAGCCCTGTCCCTTTGGTAGCGGGCGAATATACCCGGGCGGAACGAGACTCTCATCGTCCGCATCGCCACGCCAATACGGCAGCCCCAGGCGCCCGCATCGGATGGCATTAGTGTTGCGGATATCGGCGGCTCGATAAGAAGACATGATAAGCTCGGTTGGCGGATGGGGAACATAATAGCCGCGAGGACCGTCGTGTGGCTGGGACGCGAAGTCGCGGACTTTTACTGTAGGAGCCGCAGCCGCTTCGGCAGATGATTCAGATGCAGCGAGGAGGTCGGAGGTGCCGGCGGTATAAGAGGTCGTCGTGTCTGTGCCCAGAGACAGATGAGAACCACAATCTCGAAGCGAATGACAAGCGGCTTACATTTCCATAGCGGGCCGGAACAAAGAGGGCGCTCGGGCTCCTCGTCACTGACCCGGGGACGCTTCGCGGGAGTGGCAGTATCGTCAGGAACATGAGAGACTTTACGTTTATGCGGGTTCGTCGACGGCATTACATGAGAGGGGAATCGATTTCGCACGGGAAGTGGACACTCGGAAGACAAGACAAGAAGAGGAGAGACCGATTCGACCGCGCGACGATGTTCAAGGCGGGAAACCTGGGCGCGGAATGCGGAAACCGCCTCTGCGTACTGCTCTTGCGTCTGGCCGGGGACGAGCCACCGTTTCGAAGGCTGACCGAGTCCTTGAATCCATTGATTCCACACTTCAGGCTTTGGAGCATGTCGATCGCCTTTCTCTGCTCCCTGCGTCTCGTGGCTACGTGCGTGTCCGTAATCGAGGATGAACTTGACCTTCCGCAGCTCCAGGGCAAGATCCTTGTCAGTGCAGCCCTCGAGTCCGATCTCCTTGATTGGTCGCTTGGTGCGAGCCATCGAGAAATCCACTAGGGTGACACGGCCGTCACCACCGATGAGAATGTTCTTCTTCTCGACAGATGCGTGCAAAACACCAGCGCCATGCAACTTGCGGTAAGCATCAACAACACGCTGCTTGAGGGCGTCGGACATGGTAGGAGACGCTTCGACCCAGAAGGACTGATGAGGCGCTTCCATGAAGAGTTGGATCGTATCTCGAGCGTTATAGAGGTTGATCACGTAGGGCACCACCAGACCTTGGAGGGGGCGAAGATAGCTGTCTGAGGACAGTAGCTTGAACTAGAGGATAGAGGCGTGAATAAGGATAGGTTGAAGGGCAGGTTATGACGAACCTCCGGAAGAAACCTCGTTTGAACTTGAAGGCGAGACCAGCTGTACACGAGTGAGCGGCGCCCCATTCCTGAAGCGTGGTATGTACATACCTCTTGCACATGAATTTCATCGGTCGCCCACCAATCACTCCAAACATCAAATCTGTGCTCCGTTTGTCGCCATCGTTTAGAACACCTACGCCCGGTCAAGGTCAATTCTACTCAAGAAATGCACCGCGAACGGAACTCACTGTGGAGATGGGCCAATGCACGAAGTTTGCTAGCAGGTTGTCCGGCAGCCCAAGCGTACTTGCCATGCGGAATGTAGGCAATTTCATAGTGGATTTGTTCGGGTAGGTCCGCGTCTGGATTTGGCAGCTCGTCTTCATCCACATCGTACTCCGGCAGCCGGCGGGGATGAGGTTGGTTCGGTGTATGTGAGGGGGAACGATTGGAGGGACGGATCCACGGTTTGGGGGATGGCGGTGGTGGCGGAAGCTCGGCGTAAGGTTGTGTTAGAAGCTCGAAAAGGCCGGTAGGATCTGTTCGCCGTGACGGATGACGAACATGGGCTTCAGCATCGTATGGGTTGTGAGACGCATGGTGGATACGCCTGTGGTGTGGGGCAAGGATTCGGCGGATCTGATGCCAATCGAGAGTTTCGACGTTGGCTCTGGCGAGTTTAACGCACGAGGGCGTCGCACCGGAAAAGGAGCCATCGGCTTCATGTCCATCCAGAATGCTGAATGTGGGTGAGATTTCGCGGATGGGTGATGGTGGCGTTGGAGGAGTAGGAGCGAGCTCTTGCTCTGGTCTGTTCCGAGGCGCTGGTCGGGGGACGGTGCGACGAGGGGGCACGACTGTTGCGGGCATTTAGGGCGGGAAAGTGGGTGGTGAGCGTTGGGATGAAAAGAGGAGTAGCAGGCTCATATTGCGGTGGGGGGTAGATTTGTGGCGAGGGCATGGCCAATGGACGCGAGGGCCACAGTGCCTGCGACGAGAACAAGGACTCGTCTCCTTGTGGTCGATTGGGAAATAATAGATTCCGGCTACACAACGTCCATCGGCGCTTGCCCAGAGCGCCCTGACTGGGCTTATTGTGTATTGTGGCGGCCACCGCCAGCCACGCCGTCCGATATCCACATCCCAGGAGGTCGCACCAAGGTCGCACATTCCTCCCTGCCGGTCTCGCTGGGGCTATCAGATTCATGCACAACAAATGCACAAACAAACCACTTATCCTTATCTCGTGTCATCCCTCCTTCGCGGTCTCCATTCAACGACACACTCCCATCCTCCATCCATCGACCTTGTGGACTGTTTATGTCATTGCTATCGATCGCTTCAACCACCTCAGTGGACAGATATTCCATGGCCACGAGCATTCCCGTCTCATGCTCAGGTACGCCTGTCTGCATCCACCTCACCCAGGCCCCCATGCGGCCTATATTTCTCCCTATTTCTTCCGTAGGCCAGAGCACAGTCCTTTGGACTCTCGGACTTGAGCACAAAGAGCACTTCTGCACGACAGTCAACTGACCATCCCGTTACGAGTATAGATTTATTCCTTTTGCCAGAAGCCATCGCCATGTGCGTCACCGGCGTTACCACACCGTCGCCAGGGTACATGATCCAAGTCCACGACACATGTGAGCAAAGGCTGCCCAGCTTGTCTGCCTCTCTTCATGTCATCATATTAGACGCGACGCAACAGTGTTTTGAATACCTTAATCCCGCCATGTCCTCTTCCCGGGCACTGCAAGGAGGAAATCACCGAGTGCCTCGCCCAAAGCTCCTGGCGAGGTCATGTTAGTTTAGCCTGCCGTGGCGCTTCCTTGCTTCCGTCCAATCATCTCCGTGTCCCCGACCCAGGCCAGCCACTCAGACGTCGCGAATGCGTGTGCTACAACGACCAGGGCCGCCTCGACCGCACGCCGTGCAACTAATCCTCGGAATATCTTCCATCTTGTGTGCCCTTCATGCCAAATGCGCCTCCACATCTCTCGCTTGCACGCAGGCCGCTGCTGTGGCCCGCGTATTCTTCGGTGGCTACTTACGGACCGTCGCAGAATACTCGGGGGCAGTAGGCCTCTTTCACGAGGTCTTACCTTCGCTCCTCCTTTGAAGCAGGTGTATATAATCCGGTCTTCCATGGCTCGCCCTCTCACCTCACAGTCCTAGGTGTCCTGTTCAGCCATGCTTCGCCCAACGTTTCTGGCGACTGTCTCCGTCGCGGCGGCGATCTCCCTCGTCGCGGCGGTGTCTTCCCAGACTTACACCTGGAAGAACGTCAAGATCGGCGGTGGCGGTGGCTTCGTTCCCAATGTCGTCTTCAACCCGTCCCAGAAGGGCCTTACCTTTGCTCGCACAGACATTGGCGGCGCATACAGGCTCAACTCTGACGACTCCTGGACGCCTCTTCTGGACTTCGCCGACAACGCCCGCTGGAACTACTGGGGTGTCGATGCCATCGCGACAGACCCTGTCGATCCCAATCGCCTGTACTTGGTGAGGTTCTATTCTGCAAGTGCACCGTCGAATCAGGCTTATGTTGGGTTCTAGGCTACGGGGATGTACACGAATTCGTGGGACCCTAACAACGGACAGATTCTGATTTCTACCGATCAAGGCAACACGTTCACTCCGTCCATGCTTCCCTTCAAAGTCGGGGGAAATATGCCCGGTCGTGGTATGGGCGAGGTTCGTGTGATACTGCGTAGCGTTTTGCGCTAGTATCTTATGCAAGGATTCAGCGTCTAGCGATCGATCCGAACAGCCACAACATCCTGTACTTCGGTGCACGGAGTGGACATGGTTTATACAAGTCCGCCGACTACGGGGCCACCTGGACCCAAGTCAAGAGCTTCCCAAGCGTCGGTAAGGGCATGCCAAGTGTCTACATGCAGTGACGTTTTTAAGCAGTCGCAGGGACCTATGTTGTCGATCCCACCGACACCTCCGGCTACAACAGCGACATCATGGGATTGGCTTGGGTGACATTCGACCCAACGTCCGGGTCGAACGGCACAGCGACCCCTCGTATCTTCGTTGGTGTGGCGAACATGGGTTCCGACAACATCTTCGTTTCCAACGATGCTGGTGCTACTTGTAGGTGGACTTTTTGATCTTCATCTCACGCACTCGTTGATCATGTGTACACAACAGGGACCGCCGTGGCTGGCCAGAACAACACCTTCCTTCCTCATAAGGGTGTTCTTTCAGTGGCCGAGCGGTCTCTCTACATCTCGTATTCTGACGGTGCTGGTCCTTACGATGGTACTGCGGTGAGTGATCCTGACAGGCGAAAAGACATTCTTCTAACACGCGAGACAGGGAAGTGTTTGGAAGTACAACATCACTGCTGGAACTTGGATGGACGTCACCCCGGTGTCCGGCGGCGATCTCTACTTCGGTTTTGGGTACGTAAAAGTATGTTATATACTCACCCTTCGCTTTCTAACCCGAATCCTCTTTTAGCGGGGTAGCTATCGATGCGCAGCGCCCCGGCACTGTCATGGTAGCGGCCCTCAATTCCTGGTGGCCTGACGGGCAGATTTTCCGTTCGACAGATGGTGGTGCGAGTTGGACGGGGCTCTGGGAGTGGCAATCTTACCCCACTCTCAACAGGTACTATACGTATGATGACAGCCTTGCGCCTTGGATGGGTTCCGACTACACCATCGACACGCTTACCTTGCAAATCGGCTGGATGATGGAGGGCCTCTCCATTGATCCATTCAACTCCAACCACTGGCTCTATGGCACAGGCGGAACTATCCTTGGTGGCCACGATCTCTTGGAGTGGGACGCCGGCACATCGCGCAATATAACGCTTAAGTCCCTCGCTGAGGGTATTGAGGAGACGTCCGTTCAGGGCCTCATCTCCCCTCCCTCTGGGCCTCCCCTGATTTCGGCCATTGGTGATGTAGATGGTATGTCCCTCTCTTCTGAGGGATCCGAATTTAGATTGATGATCTCCCGCAGGCTTCGTGCACAACGACCTCGACAAACCGCCCCAAGTCGAGTTCTCGAACCCGTCCTACTCCAGCTCCTCGGATATTGATTATGCCGGAAACAAGCCTGCCACCATCGCCCGTGTTGGTACCACAACCGACGGGTCGCAGGGCAAGCAGATTGCCATCTCCAGTGACGCCGGCACTACTTGGTGCGCCTCGCAACCAATCATGTTCGGTGTTGTTTGGCTGACGATCCCCTCACTAGGTCTGAGGACTACGGCGCAGCTGACGGCGTCGCAGGCGGCAAGATCGCACTCTCCGCCGACGGCGACACCATCCTCTGGAAGACAGGCAGCAACGAGGTCCTCCGTTCTCAATACACAAACGCCTTCACCACCGTTTCTTCGCTTCCCTCCTCTGCTGTCATCGCCTCCGACAAGAAGAACAATTCCATTTTCTACGGCGCCTCCGGCTCTTCGTTCTATATCTCCACTGATGGCGCTCTGACGTTCTCAGCCGCGGGCTCTCTTGGCTCGTCCACCTCTCCCTTCCGCGTCATCGTGAATCCGAACGTTACTGGTGACGTCTGGGTCTCCACTGATAAGGGCCTGTTCCACTCGACGGACAGCGGCTCAAGCTTTAGTGTCATCTCTGGCGTGTCTCAGGCGTGGTCCATTGCCCTTGGTGCCTCAAAGGCCTCTGGTGGCTATCCTGCCATCTTCGCGGTTGCGAACATCGGCGGTGTTGGGTACTTCCGCTCCGACGACGCTGGTGTGAACTGGGTGCAGATCAACGACGCCGCCCACGGTTTCGGCTCCGCGAGCGCGAACGTGCTCGCTGCCGATCCTAGGGTTTATGGGCGGTAAGTTCGATTTTCTCGTCATCCAGCGGGGTGATTTTCCAATAACCGACTGTGCTGCCAGAGTGTACATTGGAACGAACGGTCGTGGTATCTTCTACGGTGACGCATCGGGATCGGCCCCTGCGCCTACCGCGACGGCAACTTCGACCACGGCTATGACTGTCAAGACTACGACCGCTTCGACATCTGCCACAACCACCAAAGCATCATCCAGCACCACCACCAAGGCATCTACCACGACCAGTACGGCACCTTCATCCACAGCTACCGGAACGGCCTCGCTTTACGGGCAATGTGGTGGTATAGGCTGGACGGGCCCGACGATCTGCGCATGTGCGTTGTCCTATCTCCCTTGCGCGTTTGAATCCCTTCTGACAGATTAATCGTTAAAGCCGGAACTTGTGTGGAGCAGAACGACTGTAAGTCTCCGTTTGTATGCATTTATATTCGCTCTGCTGACGAATATGCTTGCAGACTACTCTCAGTGCATTCCATCGTAGGTTGAGAGACGTCTGTTGCACGGACTGAAGTCGGTGAAGAGCTTTGGGACAACGGGAATCGGGTCGTCATAATGCATCTCATTTAAGTACATAAGAAATCAATGCAGATATCATTCATGTTTCCACTCCTCCCAGACCTGAATTCGCCCAGCGTGAGTGGTCTGCAATGTAGGAGTGTTCTGATTCGTACCTCAAAGAACTGACGCCTTTCTCCGAGCTTCACGCCTCTGCAACTCGTGAGGTCCAATCTCTGCAGATTAGGGCACGCGTCGAGGATGCGAAACAATCCGACCTCTGTCAACGAACACAACGTTAGCCGATGCTACTGTCTCACCTATTGTACGCACTCGTAATCTTCGTTCCCGCAAGCTCGAGGACCTTCAAGTTGGCGCAAGAGGAGATGTAGGGAACCGCGATATCTTCCACAGAGGTGTTATTTAAATTGAGGTATACTAGTTGGGGCGATCCCTCTTCCGGTCCATCAGGGTTGGCCAATCCTTCCAAGTTGGACGATCGAAGGTGAAGTAGCCCAGATAAATTGAGACGCTGCTGCAGGTCAAAAACCTCAAAGGCATCACCAATGTTCACAATTCTCCTTACCTTGCATCTCCGGCCAACCCGCCGAATGAAATGGGAAAGGGCGACATCGGGACCCCCAGTTGCATTGTAACCGATCCTTGTGTTCCAAACCAAGCTGACTCGCTCGAGGTCGGGAGAACCCTCCAAGGCATCGGTCAAGGCGTGCAACGTCTTGTCGTTGATTGTGGTCCCTGAAGGGGAGGACGACATCGAGGTCGTTGAGAAGTCATTGCTGCCCATCGCACCCAACGACAACACTTGCAACTTAGGCAGGCCAGATATAAGAGATACGAGTCTGTCGCTTGGGACCATAGTCGACGTGAGCACCAGCTTTTCAAGTAGGTTATTGGGTGGCAAGACGACGTTCTTGATTTGTGTGAAGGATAGGTCGAGGCGCCGAAGGTTTGGGCAAGCTTCGAGGATGGTGTTGACGGGCGTATCACTGAGAGGTGCCTGCCGGAGCTTCAAGGAGCGCAAGTTGGGGAGGTGAAAGTCCTTCTTCGATCCGAAAGATCCCCACAACCTAGAGCAAGCTCCATCCGTCTGCCAGCTTGGGTCAAAAAGGAGGAGAAAATGTATTCGCAAAGCCTACCCAGCTGGCTATCCCTGCAACCTTCAGGACCTCAAGGCGAGTGCATTTAAACACGAGCGGCGCCATAGAGGCGGGAGAAACCGTGGTGTAGTTGAAGTTCACGACCTCGAGCTGCGGGCAATGGTTTGCTACTGCAGTTGCTGTATCGGTACCGACTTTGGTACAGCCTCTACAAGTTCCATCTTGAGACGAGGATAGAAAGAGGATTGAATAAAGCGACCGTGCCTGAGATTGAGCTTCCATAACGAGGGAAGTTTGGCTATGACAGAAGCAAAGACCTTGTCCGCTATCTTGGCAAACCCGGTAAGTTCTAGGTCGCGGAGGTTATCCTTCAAGGGCATGTCCCCAATGGCGAATATGGTCGGTCGACTGACGCCTGGTAGATCGTCGCTTAGTGCGATGGATGATCCGCGCAAAAGATACTGGGCCCGATGTTAACGCCTGTGTGCATTGGCGGACGGCCATAGACCCACGGGGGCAATAAATCCATGACTGAGCAAGGCCGGGCAGGTCTGCTTGAGCACCGCGAAGACCTTCTGCACAAGAGCGTCGGGAAGATGTTTGAGGGAGTGCTTGACGTCTTCCCAAATCCTAGGATCACTTGACAGTTTTTGCAAGTTGCTGGCGAAGGCGCGGGCACATATTATCGCCAGAGAAGGTATATGTTCTGGTGCAGTGTGAGAGGTGCGGATGGAAAACGTGGATGTGGACAAGGCGGTCGGTGGAGACTGTGGGTTTGGAATGTCGTCATCGGTGGTATCTGCCTTGCGACGTTTGGGGGCGGGTCCGGCGGTGTTTCGCGAGCGTTTGCGTCCTGGCATGATTTCAAGATGCAGAGTACGGGGCAAGGGAAATCCGGCTTGGCGGTTGTTCTGCGGTGGAGGGACGTGACTCGCGGCGCGGTTTCAACCGTGTGACACCCTCCGGCGCCCGGCGTCTCGAGCACCGCATCGTCCGCGCTGCAGCTCAGTCGTGCTCTCTGCAGTCTTGTTCCTGACTTGTCCTTCCACTCTGCTTGTGTACGTGGGCCGCCCTGGCCGTGTGAGGCGTTGTGGGCGTCGGCGCATGCCACCTACGGTCTCTCCCGCAGATGCACTCCTACCTAAGTCATCTAATGCACCCGGGCCCTCCAACGGCTTGAAATGACAGCATGAGCCTTGGGGCCAATTATATATAAGTACATGGAATGAATGGTGGATGGATACCTCAACATGCTTTTCTTTCTGTATGTTCCTCATTTGTACCGGTATCCTGGTGAGCAACGACGCAGGCATAGGACCACATATATGCGCTAACAGATGAACTTGAATCTCCCAGATTTAATAGCCTTTGGGCTTTCACTGCTACCCACAGTCCTTCTCACCGCACGCACGCTGTTGAGGAAGCTCTCTGGTCCCCAGAGATGGAGCGTCAGCTGCTTCTCGTTCCTCAACCAGCCAGACCCGACCTCTCGGCGATCATTTCAAGTTGGTACCTCCCCGCCACAGCTCGATCACCCTTCCCTCCACACTCTTCCGCCCGAGATCTTGGAGAAGATCTTCCGTTCGGCCTGTACAGATGGTGGCCGCACCGGGTGCTCGCTCCCCCTTGTGTCCAAATGGATTTGAGCCGCCTCCACCGCCGCCCGCTATCATTCCATCTCCCTCCTCACCGGGTCACCCGGGGAACTTCGCGCCTTCCTCGAATGTTTCGAACGCGCGCGGAGTGTGGCAGGATCCGTAGATGGCAGCGCCCTGCCGAGGATCTGCCACCTCTGTCTCGCTCTCTACCCGACAACTCCGATGACTGTCTCGTCCCAGCAGGGCAGGAGGGTACTGGGCTTGCACGGGTGGCTTGACACCGCATCAGTGCCTCCGTACGCTGATGATGGCTGGACGGTTTTCAGGAAGCACGCGGTGAACTAGTATCACGCATCTGTCCAGAAAGTCTTTCATACAGTTTCCGAGGACGTCCAGTCGATGTGCTTGTTTCTGAGCACAGAATGGTGGGAAGACGACTTGGCCATGCCCTCTATCGCTTGCACTGGGTTCCCGATGCTGACGGAGCTCTCCGTTTCTGGAGACGAGCCCAGGTTTACGCTTTTGCCGAAACGCACCTGCACACTGGGCACTCCTTTCCCTGTTCTCTCGCGACTGCACATTGTGGCGAACTCGCACCAGAACGTGGACTTCCAGGGAAGGATCGACCAGATACCCAAACTGAAATCCATGCGTATTACTTGTGGTGGCAACGTATATGTTCCCGCTTGGGTCAACAGCCTTCGGGGTGTTGTCGGTGAGTCACAGTGGTCAATTTAACAGACGGTAGTGAGTGGCTGACGTATAACCACGGCTCCAGATAATCTGAGCGAGACTCGCACTATGCCCCCTCGAGTCACGGTACTTATAAGACCGGCGTTTTTGACAACATTGGTTGGGCTCCAACGCCTGTACCACGTAGCTGCTGTAAGACTGCGGAAACATCTTCTGCGGACGAGGGTGCCGTTCGTATTCGCACCATACTACATACATCAAGATTTGCGTCGCGAATCTGCCAATGCCGCGTTGGAGCCTGAACAGCTCATGCGACTTGACTGGCTAGCTCGGGTTGATGGACGTCAGGGAATTTTTATGGAAGATATCTGGACGCGCCACAATGGTGGAAGCATCGTCGATAGAATGTGTACCTGGTGGTTGTTCGGTAAACACTACCTGGAGCCGTTGGTTCACCTCTAACCTTACTCCTGTCGTTATCGTATCAGATTCTGTCGGACCAAGTGTACGTGTACACTGGATATACATAGAGTAGCATTATCATTCTTTTGTCCTCTTCTGTAGTTGATGTAGTGTACACCCAAAGGTACTTCATAGAATTACTAATTCTAATCCCAATGGTCAGGTCATCGTGGGCCAGTCTCTGAATCATGCGACCTATCGTATAACGTCCCCAGAGATGGCTGAAGATAAATTGGTCATCCCCGACCCTTCGCATGGCGAGAGCCTAATGTGCCAACTACCACTTGGTCCGAAGATTCCACACCCACAGCGTGAACACGGCAAGTGTAAGCGGGGCCATGATGGTCCTCCAAAGGACGATCTCCACGATCTCCAGCCACTTTGGCGTAGCTCTGATTCTGACGACGATAAGCCCGGCTCTGGGGACACGTACGATGAGGAGATGCAAGAGGTTGAGCGGCGCAGGGAAGTATCACGGCGTTGCATAGGTTTGCACGACGTGAACGTAAACCTGGCGTGCTTCCAGCCCAATTAAGTTGGAGTAACGATCCCACGGTGAACGTGGAGGCCCTTCGTGTCGGATGAGGAGAGGGTGGATAAAGATTGAGAAACCAAGCGTGCAGCATAGGAACATGAAGAGGATGGTTAGGAGGCCCAGGAATACCACACGGGACTCCATGGGGTACGGCACAGCAGCGACAGACGCTATGTGTGTGAGGAAGAATGTATCGTTCACTGATGCTGAGAAGAGCACAAAGGATATCAAGAGTGCAGGTATGAAGAAGGCGAGGACCAGGAACGTCTGCACTGAGCCCCGCCAGGAAGGATATGCTCTGGCGAGAAAACGAAGAGCGGACTTGGATGAACCGGAAGTTGGAGGAGTAGGATGTTCCAGGAGAAGGCGAGCAGAAGGAAGCTGTAGGCGCACGATTTGGGGAGAGGCGTTGAGGGGTGGGAGGCGAAGAAGGATATCAATACCAGGACGCAAGGTGGTGTTGCCAAGGACCATGGTTGGAATAGCCTGGTGAAAGCGTACGTTGGCAAGAGGGTGCTCCTGGAATTAGGCACGGGAATTTCGGCTCGCATGGGTGGATCTAAAATGTAGTTGCATAGCACTCCGAGGAAGACAAAATGAAAAAGCAGTTCAACGAGGTGCAATGCTCTAGCATAATGTAACGACGTTAGCACAGCTGAGGGTGAGTGAGATGCATCATGTACGCCTACCAAGGTGTACCAGTGCTATCCAAAAAGTGCAGCGAGCGGGCCCAGATGCCTTCATTGCCTCCGCATTCGAGAAGTCCATATTTCCAGGCGTCCAGGGCACTGACATGAGTAAGCGGGTAATTAAGAAGTTGCACCGGTGCGTCTCCACTCGCATTTCGGCCACGAACGGGCCAACATGAGGCAAATTTGGGTCCGCAATGTGGACGGAGGAGCATCTTGGAAACGGAGTGAGCGGTTAGAAGGTGGGTTGGCAAGAATCGGAGTACTAGTGCGCTCTGTGGGTGTGCTACGTGTGTGTCGCCGCCGCAGGCTGTCCATGGTCGATGATGCCCTGGCGAGAGAGCGCGAGGGAGCCTCAGCCTCGGAGGGTGAGACGGGCGCACGGCCCGGGGGCGTTCCGGCAGATCCGGGTCTCGCACTCTGCCACGTGGAGCATCTGCAATGGGCGCTCCGCTTACCTGTGTCGCTCTGCCGCTGCGACGCGTGCCACATCCCTCCGGATCCCCGCCGTTATGAGTACCTCCACACCTCTGTTCGAGACTATCGAAGCCGACGACCCTGAATATGAGCAACGCACCTCAGCCACAGGTAACATCAATGCGACATCTACCCAGGCCCCGCCCCATGCACGTCCACCACCTCAAATGGCCACCAACCTCAACGACGCGGAATCAGGTGTGTTCCGCTACAACTCACAGCTAGAGTGTGTACGAGGAGGTTACCTGTCGACTTGGACTAGGAATTGCTGGCATTCTCCGACAGGTGAGCCTCATGGACTCCGAATACACATACCGCGATTGACTTGTCTCTGGTCAGTCTGCGCATCCTGCGGTGCTCTTCTTCCTCTACTTGTTCCGCACAGTAGCAATCACCGTCTACATCCTGTCCGGGTTCTTCATCTCAAATTATGTCCTTTCCGTCAGTTCCCTCCCAAACTCATCTTTCGATCGAACCAGCTCTTTGTTCACACGGAATGATAGTCTGTCATTGTCGTCGTTCTACTTGCCATGGACTTCTGGAATTGCAGAGTGAGTGTCGCCTCCAAGGCGTCCATTCTACAGCATTGACCGCATGCCTGTAGAATGTAGCTGGGCGGCGACTAGTCGGTCTCCGGTATTGGAACCAGGTGTGTTAGAATGACCACTTCGTCATGCCGAGCCCCTCCCTTGACGCACCCACGTCACATCATCACCAGGTCGACGATGACGGCGAGAGCTACTGGGTGTTTGAAAGTCGCGACGTATGTCCATTCCAACTCTCAAGCTACATGTGAATTTCGCCCCATCTTCTCACCCCGCCCACGCGCACTGGCGTGCTTCTTCCCTTCCAGCCATCCCGACCAGCAAACCCAATCGACTCAAGGTGAGCCTCCACGCACTCTCATCGCGTTGCGGGCATTTGATCATCTAACCACACATGCATCGCATGTTGCTCGGCTCGGCCCACCTCGCCTCTCCCGGGCCCGCCTTTACCACAGGATGTTCTGGGTCAGTGCAGATCGCAGCATTTCTATCCCGGTCCGATCACGTCATACTTATCTGCGGCGTCGTGCTCGCGCTCTCGTATCTGCATCCACAACCTTCTCGCGCGCAGATCGCGGTCTACACCTTCCCGCTGCTCTGGCTCGCCCTCCTTATCGTCTCGATCCTCAAATTCAATCTCTCGTGAGTCCAACGCGACCGCTCCAGCCCCCGTTCTTCCCATCGCCCTCCTTCACGAGTGCCCATCTGACCCGGGCCTACCTGTCCCATCCTTCCAGATTCGTGCCAATCGTCGTCCTCGCGCTCGTCTTCAACGTCACGAACGCCATCGGCTTCACATATGCGTGCGTACCCCAGAACCCATAGTCCTGTCTCAATGAAGTAGCTGATTAGTGGTCCCCCGCTCGGCAGCGATCGCGATGCCAAGCAGAAGTGGGCGAACAACCTCGCCTCTTCCGGCTGGAGCATGGGCATGGGAGGCATTGGAGGCCAAATTCTCACTGGCGTTGTCAAGAACAGCGTCGGCCGTGTCTTCGGCTGAGGTCAACGACGTTCGGATCCGCAGGTTGACGTACACGCCATAGTCAGCATGCAGGAGCTTTAGTCTCAACCTCCGATGCGCATCGGATACCCGTTGTCGTCATTCCTGATTGCGATGCCTCCGCAAACCAGTAATTCATTGTGTCTCACAGCCAATCGCTCCTTGGATGGGCTGCGTGCCCATCGTTGGTTCAAAACATTTACTCCTGCATTGAAGCTTTTTGTCCGCTCTGCGGAGCGACTACGCGAGGCAAATACATGACTGAGACTCACAAAGAGAGATGGACTGAAGTTGCGAACGAGAACGCGTCAAAACGTGAATAGAGATGAAGGAATGAAAAAGAGATATGATGCGTGGGGCTCGATGGGATTGCAGAGCGAGAGTGGATATTACTATACAGAGCCAGATTGCGAAGCGTGATGCAATGCGACGGAAAAGGTCCAATCTATCTACATGAATGAACCGATGCAGATGCGTGAAATGAGGAATACGGAGACAGGTTGTGACAAAACGGGCATCAACTACTATGGGGAACAACGGAGCCGTGATAATGATATATGCCAGATGTGCCGGAGACCTCGCATATAAAGACGGCAGAAAATATGTTACAGAACAAAATGTCCGAGGAGCGGCGGGGGAGTAGAGGGAGAAAATAAAATAAAAATGCGAGGGATCCGGGATAGGCGCGGATGCAAGAACAGATAGAACGAAAACTCAGGCATGAGATAGCATAAACATGAAGGGCATGTAACATGCGAAACATCCAATGCGTGAGCCAAACTTACCGAAAGTGTGTCAAGCGAGCCAACCACGAACGTCAACATGGGATGACGCGACCGTGGGCGTAGCAGGGGATGTAAGGCCGATGAAGGACTTCCGACGACCCTCCAATTTGTACGTCGACACTCGAGGGGTGGACATACATGGGAACGGATACGCATTTGACGTAATCATCAGCGTTGAGGGGGTACGGGTCATCGCCATAGTAGGAGAAGGCGGGAAGACGAATAGTGTCTGCGAAGGTGTCGCGGGGATAGCAGACGACCGAATTTTGGGGGTTCTAGGCGGTGTTGACCTGACACAAGTACGAAGATGCGCTGGCGGTGTTTCCGGTTTGCGACTCTCAGTGCGAGGCCGAGGTTGGCCCGTGGGCCCATTGACAGGAACGATGGGCGATGCGGGAACCGGGGGGAGGATACCAAGTGGTGGGGGTCGGCGACGGGGCTTCGAGGGGCGGTTGGAACGAGTGGGGATGTCGAATGAGGTTCTGACAGCTGTGGCTGGCACGGGGGGCAATGAGAAGGTAGACTTGTGGGCGGGTGCAGAGGGAGGTAGTGAGAGACCGGGCGCGCGACGAGCGATCGGGCGCGCAGTTAGACACGCAGATTGTAGCGGGCTCAACGGACCACACGGAGGTAGCGGCTCAGTGGCCGAATCCCCACTTGTTTCATCTTCTGTACTGGAACTACGTGCACCTAGGCTGAACCCGTCGAAGTCGCGGTTGACTCCGAGAAGTTCCTGTTCCTCGTCCTCCTCCACAAGGTCTTCGGTTAAGACACTGCTGTTAGTCAAAACACTGGCCGCGGATCCCTTCCGCTTGCGCGAAGGCCCATACTTCGATCGCCATGCGGGACCCATACCGAGTCCTTGACCCGTACCCGTGGAGCTGATGGAGGATGACGAACTCTTTCGAGCAATGATGCGGTCCTCCATGGCCTGGTCGAGAGCTCTCGCCTCCTGCATGACGTCCAGGCTGTCCCGCTCGTCCTCAGTATCATTCACCTCCATTGCCTGTCGCCTACGACTCCATTCTTCTTCAGCGGAGAGCTCGGATGGAGTCGGCGAGGAGTTGCCGCCCTTCAAAGAGCGCTCATAGTCCAGCAGTTGGTAGATCAGGCTATGACAGACGAATGACTGGCTGTGAGAAGGCGAACATCAACATGCGTCTAGAGGGATGCTCACGACATATTAGGACCAACATGCTTGCTCTTTTCTTTTACGAAGGAGTACGAAGCCTGCATGCCTTTGAGGGCCCAAACCTCAGGCGGCACGTTGGGGGAACGTTGTGCTGCTGCTCGCATCACGAGGGCGATAACTAGCGTCGCTGAGCGCGACACACCGCACTGGCAGCTGCAGTACCCAGTTAGCTATTAGCAACGGAGCTGAACATCGTGTACACAGCATGTACGCACTGGATAAGCACGCCGTCCCCACGTTCCAGCGCTTGATCGACAAACGAAAATGCAGCTGGGAAGCCCTGCGAGACGAGATCGGACTGGCCATGAGACCAGTGCAGCTTGAGATAGTGCATAGCCGGTCGGCCAGTGGGGAGGTGGGCGGGACGATACGTAGGGTCTCGGTCGGAAGGACCGTCGACGTTCGCGTTCAGGTCAGGGGTAGACATGAACGGCCGCAGAGGCTGAGCAATCTGGTCGAAGTCAGTTTGAACCTCCTTAGCCACGTTCAGAATGGACTTGATCCGCCGCTCCATGAGACCTCTCCAATCCCGAACGTTATCCTCGGAGCCAAGCCAGATACCGGGGAGAATCTGGATGGGGCCGTCTTGGTAAGGTACGGCGGGGGAGCCATCGCCGTCCTCGCCCTTGCGCCTGAGGAGATGCGTGCTTGTACTAGGGAGAGAAATGACCGAAGGACGACGCTTTTGGACGGCGGAGGGATCGCAAAGGTTCGCAGGCGGATGTGGTTCGACGGCAGATAGACCAAGGGATGTTGCGGAGGACTGGGCGGACGGCAATGTTATTGAGAGCTTCTTCATGTTTCGGAGGGATCGAGGCTTGCTGGGGGAGGGGAGGATAAAAGAGTCGGCGTCAGAAGTTGTGGAAGAGAGAGTTGAAGCGGAAGCGGAGCTGTCGCTTGGAAACAACGCTATGCCAAGGTTATGGATGGGCGTGTCGATGTGAAGAGGGGTTGGGGGCCCCTTGCGGCGTGGGGGAAGGACCAAAGTAGGGCGAGGAGTAGCGACATCCATGGTCGTGGCTGGTTCGACACGCCGGCGTGTAGATAGCGTTGGTTGGAAGGACAAGAGTGGCGGGCGGGCCCAGCAAAGAGAGAAGGAGAAATATGAACGAGAAAGAAAGAAATCAAAGGGGAGAGAAGGGGGGAGGAGGAGATCCCAGCAAGGACGGAGAGGGAGGAGAGGGGGACAAGGACAAGGACGATGGCACAACGTCCGGTCCTCGTTCATGAACTCAACACGGGCGCCTGCGCCTGCAGCGCCTGTTTGTTTGGCTTTGGTGCATGTGGCCGCCAAACAACCCACCCCCGAGGACCGCTCACCGACGCGCTCCGAGGCTCCTCCACTCTGAGTCTCATGCCCCTTGCGGCCTCTCAGGCGCCCCTTTCCGTCCTCACACCAGCCACAGTCGCCCTCGGCGACCTTCATCGCATCGCGCAGGCGTTATTCCACACCACAGGCCTTGCGCAAGCACAGCGATCTGCGACGTCTCTCACCTATACCGTGGCCGACTGCGATGTGCATCCATCAAGCGCAATCACGACAAGATCTACAGGCACTTCGACTTCCTCGCCTTCTCAATTATTAACAGCATTGATGGTCCTCGTTGGCCGATTATATCGATTATCTCCAAGCCGTTCATGCCATCTTCCTCGCTTTGGCTGGGTCGGCGTGTCGCATCGGGCGTGTTAATGGTCGTTGACACCCAGCGTCCACCCACTCGCTGCTCACGCTGGTGTCGCACCTTCATTTAACCATGTCATACAGGAGACGGCTCGTTTCCAAGGACACAAGTCGGACCGGCTTCCGCCACTCCGACGGTCGACTCACGAGCCACCAGCTATCCTCGCAACGCGGTCATTCGACTTGCCACCGCCGGTGTCCAAGCCGTGTCACGCGCGTTCAGTGCGCGCGTCCGAAGACTTTCGTACTCGCATGGTACGAGATTTCCTGGGGGGGTGTGGCCGTGCCTCGTGCGTGGCTGTCTGTAGCTACTTTACTGCTTTCTTGCGTCATGTAAGTAGTGTCCACTGTCAATACCGCGCTGCTTTGGAGGAACGAGTACGGGGTCATTGTGCAGCGGAATGAATGAGTTGATGATGGCCAACGTTGTCCATGAGTGCAAACTGTGACTGATTTTGTGGTAATTCGGGGCGCCAGGCGGGTTCTGGATGGATCGAGACGGAGAGCGGGGGCGCGTATCGAGGTCGCGTGTTCGTTTGGCGGCCTCGAGACACGAAAAAGTGCAGAGTGGGCCGACAGACCTTCCAACGTGCGGCTACAGCCCAGCACTTCATGCCTAACCGCTATCAGGTCGCTTTCGTTGCCTCCTTCGTTGGCACGCTCCTTCTCCTTGTCCTCCTCACAGAGCTCGTCAAGGCCAAGCTTCACCAACGTGGCATCTACGTCTCCGACCTGATTCTCCTTGGCACTGGCAAAACACCCGACAGGCGACCCCGACCTCCCAGCGACACCATGTCAGACCTCTTCGACGGTTCATACACACAGCTCGTCGCTCTCGCCGTTGCCCTCCTCACGAGTGTCTTCCTGGCCCTCAAGTTTGGCGGAGGCAGTGAGTGTCCCGTTCTCGCCGCGCTTTCCACTTGTCGCCATGTCATACTACCTCCAACACTTGACTGACATCTGCTTCCCTGTGCGTCCCGGCAGAGCGTAAGCCAGTGCTCGACCCGCAGACTTGGAAGGAGTTCCCGCTCAAGGAAAAGATCGTCATTTCGTCCAACACCGCAATGTGAGAACACTCCGTCTCCGTAAAGCCCGGGGTGCACGAACTCATTTCCCCCGTTTACGAAGCTACCGCTTTGCACTTCCCCGTTCGGACGATGTTCTCGGACTCCCAATTGGGCAGCACGTCTCTGTCTCTGCGGAAATCAATGGCAAGGACATCATGCGGAGCTACACCCCAACAAGCAGTGACGACGACCTCGGCCACTTCGACCTGCTCATCAAGGTGTGTCTATGACCCGACCGTCCCCACTCTACCCCTCCATGAACTTTCCTTACAAATGCGCACGTTACCAACGTGTCTTTTCAGGCATACGAGAAGGGTAACATCTCGCGCTATATCTCCCTACTCAAAATCGGCGACAAGGTTCGAATCAAGGGTCCGAAGGGCCAATTCAAGTACCACTCTTCCCTCACGCGCGAGATTGGTATGATCGCTGGCGGAACCGGTATCACACCTATGCTCCAGATCATCCGCGCGGCCCTCAAAAACCCGCTCGACCGTACCAAGCTCTCGCTCATCTACGCCAACGTGAACCATGATGACATTCTCCTCAAAAAGGAGCTCGATGAGCTTGCGAACAAGCACAGTCACCGCTTCCACGTGTACTACGTGCTCAACAACCCCCCGCCCAACTGGGCTGGTGGCGTCGGCTTCGTGTCCAAGGAGCAGATCGAGAAGTACCTGCCCTCGACCGACAACAACATCAAAGTCTTGCTGTGCGGTGCGTGGTTGCCTTCTTCCTCTGCCTGCGGCGTGATGATGCAATACTGACCTGGCGATGGGACGTCTGGCAGGCCCACCGCCCATGCTTACCGCGATGAAGTGAGTGTGATTTCGTGTCCGAAAAGGCCGAGAGGGTGCGTTTGCTGACGGGCCTTCGCAGGAAGCACCTTGCCGACCTCAACTACCCTGCGCCCCGGACTGTCAGTAAGCTCGAGGACCAGGTACGCCGTTTCTTGTGGCATGGTGTTCTGTACATTTGACTGACATCCCTAAGGTCTTCTGCTTCTAAGAAACATAGATGGCGTCTTGCGATTGCACGCAGGTGTAGAGCCGACCCTGCTTCATGTGGGGTAACGATGGCAATGTCATTTAATATACCTTGTGTTAATGGAGAACCTGTAGCACGATGTCCCTCGAGCGTGTCATGCGGGCTCTGGAACTCGCGGTGCGTCATGGTCGGACCGACTCCGAGGCTGATGCTACACATTCATAAAGAAGCGGGGCGAATGAAGAGGCGGTTGGAGTTGAATGAACACACCATGTTGCAACATTTCGTCTGTTGTCGGATCCGGTCCGATGAGTGATTACACTTTCAAACCCATTAGCGAACCCATAAACTTAAATTTCTTTCTCCTATCAGTCCGTCCACCTTGTCGTCCCTGGCCCGTATTATGGCGCATACATCCAACTACGAACACCGTATGTCCTCTCCGAAATACCGAACCGAACCTCTGCGTGGTCCAAGGACATGCTCAGTCTATCACACGCTGCTCAACATGGGCACCATTAACTTCATGGGTCTCAACAACATCGAGGCTATTCTCTGGGGCCCCTGACCAGCACGAGATCTCGTTCGCGATTGCCGCGATGCACATGGCGTTATTCTCTCCGTTCCTCCACGCGTCGCTACGGTATCGTCGAAGTATCGCCTGCCGGAGGTCCTGGAAGAAGGATGTGCACTTCGCTTTGATACGCACCCTTGCGCTGGACCCATCCTTCCGTAGGTGTGGCCGAACTCGAGCGCAAGCACCCTGACGAGCTCACCGTTTTGCACCGCCGCTGGCGCAACGCGCTTACTCAGGGCCTCGACAACGGCACAGTCTTCATCTGCACGGCTCAGCGCAAGCAGAACATCTCCTCGGACTGCATAGCCCCACTGGGCCATGGCACATGGATCGTATTCAAGTATGCGTTACTCAAGCATGTAGCCTGCGGCGCGGTCGACGAGAAGTTCGATGCGGACCACATGCCGGAGCTGTGGGCTGGCCCACTGTGTCGTGCGCGACTGAACCCTGGACAACATGCCGGACTCGCTCAAGAACCTGCCGCAGATTGTGAGGGGGCTACCGAAGAGCGTCGATGTGAGTCTGTCAGACCGTGCGTTCCGTTGCAATGTGGGGGCCGGAATTCGCACCTTTGGCTGACTGTATTCCTCGGACCAGTGGCTTTGACTTCATTGCCAGCGGAATGCCGACGGCATCTGGGTAGATGGTGTGGGCCATTGCGGTTACGGTTTGGATCGTGTCCGCCCTCACGACTATCGTATGGCCGCCGCTCGAACGTGTGCTGCGGTAAATGCATGCATCTTCGTGACCCCAGGCCATATCCGCGGATGCTGTGGTCGTGTAGGTGTTCGGACCTTGGTGTTTACACTACACTGATCCTTGCGTTCTCCGACAAAGGTCTTGAAATGCCCGTTCACAGTTGCCGCAAACAGCGCCTTATTCATGCATTTCCGCAGGCATCCTTGATCCCGATCATGGCTAGGCTTAATCCTCCTACCCCGTCAGTTGCCACGACCGCCACGTCCTGTCCTTTGCAGGGAGCTTTACCGGTCCAACTGTTAGTACGTTGCTCTCATCTGGCAATAATGACTTCCCCATCTCACCGAAACCCTCACTCCGACCTAGTCAGGGTGATTCAGGATGATGTTCACTCTCCCATAAGCGACCCCACGGTCAATGGGATCGAGCTTGGAGACATCCCTGTGGCGGAGACTTCGGACATCCTCGCGAGTATCTTGTCCATGATCAGCGGGACAGCGCTCACATGCCCCCCTCTCCGCGAAGGTAGGTTCGCGGAACGCCTACTGCAAGCCGCGGACAAGTACGAGATGCTCAAACGCCGATCGCCAGCGTCCGTGCCCTCCTGTTCCCCTCACTAGACGCTTCCCCAATCCGCCTCTGCGGCGTCGCCTACCGCATGAACTGGAAGGCGGAAGCGGAGGGGGCTGCAACGCGCACCCTGGGACTCGATCTCAATAGCACCGGAGAATCTCGCAGCGCTTGGCGGCCTGGATACCCCCCATCTGCTGAAGCTTCTCTTCCTGCACGACTGCAGGCGAAAGGCGGAAGGCGATTGCAGAGGCGTTGGATGACAAGAGCGTCTTCAGTGCCACTGAGCGTTGGAATCGCTGCACGCGCGACATCGATCAAGGGCGCGACGTGTTTGTCGACCACCCGAAGTTTCTAGCTTTTAAACTTGCTTGGAGTAGGGAGTCATGGAGGTTCCTATCTCTGGGCGAGGTCGAGGCAGGCGAGGGAGAACTGGCTGATCAAAACATTCCAAAACTCGAAGCCTTACTCGATGAGCGGTGCGGGCGATGCAATAGATATCTGTACTCCAGATTGGACAACTTCATTCAAATGGCCCAAAATTTTCTCAAGACGGTAGAGCTGACGTGCTCTGCAAATTACATGTCTGACAATGTCGTGATGAGCCTCTCACAGTCTCTCAGGTGACGTGGACAGTTCCCATCCTTCGCTTTGCCTTGAGCCATCTCATTCCATCTTCTCCGGTCAAAGTATACGGCATCGCTTGTCGGATGTCTTGGGCAGACGAGGCGAAGACAGCGACATCCCGCACGCTCGAGATGGACATCATGGCACAAGAGAACGCGGCAGCACTCGGTCACCTCGCGCCCACGCACCTTGTCAAGTTGCTGCTGCTGCATGAGCGTAGGCGGAAGATGGTGATGGCGGCCCTGGCCGACGCGGAAGAGTTCAACGTCGGTAACGTGAATGGGAGAAGACGTAGGGGGCCGGAGGAATCGTGTGACGAGCTGGAGGACCACAGTACCTGGTGGGCCTTCAAGCTTGCATGGATCGCGGAGCCATGGAGGTTCCTTTGTCCCGCAAAAGACAATATCAGCGCCGTATCTCTGCCACCAGAATTGGAAGCGTGCCTACATGACAGGTGCAAGATGTGCGGGAAAAGTCTTTACCACGAAGAATCGACATTGCAGAGCCTACAGAGGATTGCTCAAAGCCTTGCTCAAACGATCGAGGTGAGCAAATTGAAGCATAGATAAGGCGTGAAGAAGACCGACAACCGTACTGACAGTGATGCAACAGTGGCCGTGAGCGGTGATACCGCGGTCACTTGTCCGAGCCTGGGAGACCGTGGGAGCGCTCGGGCCTGGATGGGTCGACAGTTCACTTGGTGTCTTGAGCAAGAGCATGCCATTGTGTGTCAATAGTGCCTTTCGCGAGCCATATTCACGTTTCTTGATCGGCGGCCAATTACTGTATATTGTTGCGGCTGGAATGGGGGCCATGCAAGTTGCTGCAGCGGATGGCGAGCGTGCCTCTCGTGACCTCCTTACTTACTTCAATAAGCCTTTTCAAATAAAACACGCCCACGTGACTCAGACGGATTGTGCAGTGTTGTGCTTTGAAATCGCGTGGACCCGGGATTACTCAGGTTTTCTGAGGCCATGTAGCAAGGGAGCACGGAAGACTGAGCCTGTGGATGGAGCCGTGAGCCATTCTGCCGGAAACCACCCTGGGCCACCCTGGCCAGTCCTAGGTCAAATTCAGAACGGGTCTGATCATTCAAGTCATCGAGGACGCTAATAACGCACCGGTTATCATCGAGCCTGCACAGTCGATCGTTGCTGGCTGTTCCCGGCGCCCTTCTTCTTCCGCCGCCGGGGGTGCTATATAAACCAAATCCGTAGGGCCCGTATCTCAACCTGACAGCCATCGCCATCCCCTCCAACCTCATGGGTAACTCAAAGTCCAAGTCGCGTTCTAAGACCCTACCAACCATGTCCAAGGTGACATCCTTGCAACCTCTCGCGAATAATGCACCCACCGACTGTCATTCGATTGGTTCGCAGCCCGTGTTCTACACCTTCGGCCTGTCTGTCTGGGCAGCTGCCCCCGAGCTCGCAATGTACGCATTTCCGTCCAATATCAATAACGGTGTTGAGACGTGTCTTTTTCATCAACAGCGCAGAGCTTGGCTACCCCGAGGATGCCATCGAGACCAAGGTCATCAACCTCGTCGAGGGTGCCAACTTCTCCCCTGAGTTCCTCAAGATCGTGCGTTCTGATCCATTGCCATCTGTCATCGCCCTTCCTAAGCAACCCGGGCTAACCATCCTTATTCTGGTTTGGCCTCTGCAGAATCCCCACGCAACCCTTCCGACGCTTGCCGCAGGCGACAAGACCTACGTTTCCACCAAGGAAGTCGTATCGTACTTGGTGGACAACGCGCCAAAAACAGTCGCCAAGGGTACGGCTTTCATCGATATCATCCATGAGGACAAATATGACCCGAACGCTCCTCTCCTCCTCTCGGTAAGTGTTTTACAGTGGCCCTCATCAACCTTCTTCGTAATCCACATAACTCATCAATGTGTTCGGCATTGTAGCGCAACGATGAAGAGCTGAAGGCCGCCGCCGGAGGCTTCCCGTTCGAATTCGTTCAGAACCGTAAGCTGCGCCATCTCTCGGCGTACTCATACCACTGACTGATCCTGTCCACCACGATTGACAGGTCAGAACTCCCTCGATAAGCACGCTGATCTCCCCGAGGCGGCGGAGTTCAGGGAGTTTTACGAATCCAAGAAGGCTGCGAATGGCGGAATCCTCGCCATTTATAAAGGCGAGGTGCCCGAAGAGGCCAAGCAGGGCTTCTTCGAACAATCGATCGCCCACTGGCAGACGATCTCGAACTTCATCCTCGTCGACCTCCCTCCCAAGCTTCCCGAGTCCGGTTTTCTCGGCGGGGAGACACCGGGCGAGGACGACTTCCACTTGGCTGCGTGGCTGGTGCGTGTCGCATTCCTCACCGGAGCAACGAACGACAAAGATGGGTACAAGGCGCTTGAGAAGGAAACCAAGGAGCCTGTCCCTGCTAAGGTCGCCGCGTACTGGCAGGCGTGGGCCGAGCGTCTTAGCTTCAAGAAGGTGTACAAGGAGGGGCTTCACTGAGGTGTTGGCACAGGACTCTGATCATCTGTACGAATAGCCCTACAAAGTTTGTTTTCTCTTCATGGATAGAGCACGGACAGTGCGGATAGCAATAAGTATATATACCGGACACCGTCGAGAACGAGAACGCGCCAGACCATCCCTACGTACCATCCTTATCTGCATCTGAACATCGCATACCTTTGAACACCGCGTGCTGAGATAGACACCGCACGGAATACTCACATATGTTTAAGTCCACTGATGATCCCTCACGCATCTCTGTCAGACATTCATTTAACCTATGTCACCGCATCAATGAATAAGCGAAACAGGGGATCGACGACTCCACGTACATGTCCTGAATCTCCTTCGCAGCCCTCATGCCGACCATGTACTCCTGCTCGGTAGGTTCCCTCGAAGCATGCCGTGCCAACTGGATTGCCGAGTCGTAGTAGTGCAACGGTGTCAAACCATCTTCGTCCTTTCCCAGCAGGGGGAGTATGAACCGGAAGTGGTGCATCATACGCGCATGCGGACGGAGGGGTGGGTGTCGCGGTATGACCGCGTGGGCAAGCTTGTCTGCGACAGATGTAGGCGTGAAGCCCTGCGCACATGAAGAAGATATAGGACACACCGATCACACGAACGGTGTCAAGGAGAGAGGCCCTGAACGGAATGGCCTGGAGCGACGTTCCTGGCTTGCCCCAGCCCTCCTGAAAGCCGTCCTTCGGGCGCGACTCGTATGCGATGAGGCACGCGCGGGTGTACTCTTGTTGGATGTACTGGAACACGCTCTACTCCCCGACGCATTCGGAACGCCAAAAGCGTGAGAGCCTGCTATCAACATAAGACTCGAGCGCAACTCACGTTCGGAACGTCATGTTTCCCGAGCGTGTGGAAGGTCTTCGAGATCCGTGTCAACCTCCTGTGCACCGCGATCCTCCGTTTCAAGCAGAACGCTAGCGACACTACGAGCTGTAGCATATGATGACATAGCTCGACTTAGCGGTCCGATTACGGCGAGCGAGGGGAGTGACCGACTAGGATGACATAGGCCGCACCGATTACGACGGCGTTGAAGTTCTGGATGAATGACCTGTTCGGCGCGGTGCGCGCAGCTTGCGAGAGGAGGAGTGCACAGGAGATGGCAACGAAGAAGGTAGTGAGGAGGACGAGGAGGAGATAAACGACCTGAGAGACAGTCGACCGCCGGGAGAACTGAAGAAACATGCAGGTCGAGAGCCAGCCCAGAGCCCGCCTGAGAAGCTCCCACAGTGACAAGGTCAGCGTCGGTGCTTTGCGGGCCGCTTCGGCAAGTGCCGCATCTCATGCCACGTGGTCCGTGGTCATCAGGCCAACACGCACAGAGCCTCGTCGAAATGTCACGGCGACATCTGCGAGTCCATCGTTCTCATAGTACATACTCGCACCACTGGATCTAATTTATCCATAAACAACCGCCACCTGGGCCTCACGGCACTTGTCCAGCAGACCGATCCCGACAACCAAGAAGGGCGCAACGGCGACTGCCCTATCTTGCGCGTTAGTAAGTAGTGGGCGGAGCCGTGGCACAGGCAGGTGGCGGCCGTCGCAAGTGCACACAACATACATCAAGATACACAGAGCCTTACTTAGTTTGTGGTGGTGCCCACGTAAAAGTGACCTAAAGTGGAAGCTTACCAGACAGACCCGGTGGCAGTGCAATAAAATGCGGCGCCTGCAAAATAAACCCCATGTCTCACCTGGCGTTCGAAAAAGATCATATACCTACAGAGTTCTCTTTGAGAACAGCCCCGGCAGTTTCGATGTGTAAGCAGATGGTAATACATTGATTGACTTCGACGAATGTAGGGACAGGCAACGCAACCGACAAGCATGATACAGTGGAAGCGAGAACGCAGTAGAACGTGGGCGGTAGTAGATAAGACATGCCGGACATTCCTGATGCACCGGCGACACAAAAGAAAAGAAAGAAAAGGGAATGCTGTTCTTGGCTTTTGCAATTCGGTGCTCGTGCCGGCCTAGGTCTCTCTCGACAAAGGGTGTGGCGCTCAGGCTTGGACGTTCTGCCTGTGTGACGAAAATAAATCGTCAGGAAGAATCATATGAGAAGGGGCATGGTAAACGTACGCGAATTCGCCAATGACATTTCCAGCGGGCGAGTACTCGCACACGTAGAACTTGGCAAGCTGTGTGATGCGTTGGTGAGTCATTGTGCTTTGAGATAATTCCAAGGCGACTTACGCCAAACTTGGGATCGAAGATGCCTGAGCACTCCGCAACAGCACAGCCAACCTGCTTGCTGCCCTTCCAGACGACCTGGGTAAAGTGGGAGGGCTGAGGGTTGCTGGAGTCGTATTCCGCTGAAGCCAGCGGTCAGCGCCGTTGTAATCCGGAATAATGTGTGAGGGCATCGGATACTCACAAACTTCGTCAGTCCAGGACTTGACAGCCGAGGCAATACCGTAGGAGCTTCCGGTGCCCGCAGCAAGGTTCTCTGTGATTCCAGGATTAGCAACAGATCAGATACAGTGGTGTGATCAAAGGTGACATACCGCCGTAGGGACCGAGGGATCCGCCAGAGTGCTTGAAAACGCACTTGTCAGCCCAACTCTGAGCAGCAGATGCGAGCTCGTCGCTCCAGGTCAAGTCGGCAGCGCCGTGCTGAGCGCGAATCGCGTTGTGCGCAGTCAGATAAGCGTTAATGTCGCTCTGGGACGTCTGGTCGGAGCTGGACGTGGCGGAGGATTGTGCGGCGCTGGAAGTCGTCTTCGCAATGGTAGTTTGGGGAGTAGTCGTGTGCGGGGTGCTGGTGGTGTGAGAAGTGCTGGTGGTATGGGGAGTGCTGGTGGTATGGGGAGTGCTGGTGGTATGGGGAGTGCTGGTGGTATGGGGAGTGCTGGTGGTCTGAGGGATGGTAGTCGTGCGGATGGTCGTCCGAGTGCTAGTACTATGAACGGTGGTAGAGGTGCTGGCGGTGGCCGACTTCGTGGAGGCGAACTGCACGAGGGAGGATGTTGGGCGGCGCCTGTGAGAACGAGAGCAGCCGGGAGAGCGGGTGGACACGCGAGAGAGGGTGAACCCAGCAGGCCTCGAGAAAGAGAAGTGTTCGGCGACGGCGGAGCTAGCAGGGGTGGAAACCGAGATAGCAGAAGTAGAAACCGGAATAGCAGAGGAAACTGAGGCAGAGCCCTGAGCGTTGACAGGAGCGGTAGCAGCGGACCCGATGGTGCTCGAACTGAAGTGAAAGTGATACAAGGTTACCAAAGCATGGAATACGAGAAGATTAATAAAGCACATACGATCCAACACGGCAAGCCTTGGTGGCGGCAGCAGCGAGGACGTCAGAACCAGTGGCTTTGCTCACGACGGGACCCCAGCGGTCGGTGCCGATGAGGTGACCGGGCCAACCCCATTTGTCGCCGCAAGCCTCGATACAGTCATTGGTGCCCTGGCTGCGTCGAGCACAGGCGGGACCGGCTTGAACGCCGCCGAGGAGGGTGAGGAGAAAGGGAAGATAGACCAAGAAGTATTGGAAGTGATTCATGGTCGGAAGCCGAGAAAGCCGAGACAGTCTATACAAAAGAATGGAAGGGTGCCGAAGGAAGGGAAATGAAAGGAAGGGACTCGGCGCAGACGTCGCAGGAAGGGGCGAGCGGCGAGCTGCGATGGAGAAGGTGCGTAGAGAAAGGACATACCGGGAGAGGGCGGTGCTTATGTAGGGCGCGAGCTACGGGCTGCGACGGGGGTACATACGCGTGGATACGAAGGATCACGCAGAACCTGGGTCCCGGAAGCGTCAGTCACCAGGGGGACGCATGGTCGGATACCTAGAGATCAGGTCTGTGAGCGACGCGGTATGTAGATCGGGCAATTAGCGCATTAAAAACTCACGAACTCCGTATTCTGGCGACATTCAGCAAGGCGGTATGGGCCGATCTGGAGGCCAGTTGAGAGATTGGAGACGATTGTAGACGGAGAACAAGAGGGGCGCTTGGCGTCGAGTACAACAGACGCCAATGGAGAGGCCTTGAACGTAGCGGCGTGCATGCGGTTGTCCCACGGTGAGGTTGGGGTGGCATGCGGTGTCAGTGTGCCTGGCGGTCGCCTCGGCGCTGCATCCGACCAAGTGAACATCATCCTCGTCGTTGGACGTCCTCCGAGCCGCCATCTTTTGGGTCTCCACCACCGCCTTCGCTCTTGCTCAGGCCGGCGGTAGGAAGTTCAACATCGTGTCTCCATGGCTTCGCCTACAGCCGCCGCACCCACCGGTCCTCCGTACTATGTTCTTATATCACACAGCCAGTGTCTGAACAGTGCCAGCGTCCCAACGTCCACATCCCTTAGCCACCCTGTCGTAGAGTACCACTACGCTGATGACGCCCCGGCCTCGCTCCTTCCTCAGCATGCCGGCGAGCATGTCCTCGTCCTCGACTACGACCCTGGCCGGTCTGGTGCCCCGATCGTCAAGAGCCTTTCTCCTCACCTCCTTGTCTCTGCTTTGAAGGTTGCCGACGCCCCTGGTGCCGCTGTCGTCGGCGAGCCAGCCATGGCTAACAGTAGTATGTATGTCATCGAGACAACGCCCAAACCAGCGGATAAGTCCGTCAGCTCCCCAATACTCCGGCCCCTTCTCTGACCCGTTCATGCAGTCCCGTTTGCGAAGGTGATCAACAAAACGTCCATGCAGTCTTGACGCAATTTAAGCAAAGGTGAAATTCCTTGCTGCTGTCCTCCTCGTATCCCTTGCCGACTCCGGTGTTCACCTAGAAATGCAATCTTACGACGGATCCTTGACTATCCGAACACGAGACCGAGCATGCCTGGTGTAAACGGCGTACCGCATGCCAATGGCATGGATGAAGGATCTCCAACAGTCCCATCGCCCTCGGTGATGCCACAAGCTTGAAGTCTCAATCGCAGCCTTTTCTCCCTGGCTAGTCGTATTTCGTCGTCGATTATAATCGTTCTCCGGAATTTATGTAACCGCAATATGTATCTATATCCTCGCACACGCACAGACTATATTACCGCTTCTTACCCTTGCCGCGTTGCTTCACTGTTTGAGGACTCGGGCCTTTCGCCGCTCCTGACGAAGCCCCCTTCGCCTCTTCATTCGCTGCTGACAGCAGCTGGGAGAATCTAGACAGCAAAACGCAAAGAAGAGCTGTCAGCGCGCTGGAATCCCGCATCATCATTAGCCGACGCACCCGCCCATGAGGTCTCCGCTTTGCAACGCGCTCTGCGCGCCGGACATCTTCGCATGTCGCTCCTTGAACTCTTCCATAATTTCCGGATCCATGTTTTTCTGTGGTAAGGGCAGTTGAGTTAGCCGCAAGCCCTCACATCCCGTGTCACAGCACAAGCCTGTGGCCGGGAGGGAGAAGCAGGAGCCCAAGACAGACGGACCATCATCGTTGGCGTCAGGAAGACAAGCCCACCCGCGACGAGCATCAGCATCATCATTGGGTTCTTGAACATCGCGAGGACGTTGAAGCTCTCGCGGGGTATGAAGTAATCGTGCTTTCCTCGGGCCGAAAGCGTGATTGGGTATGGGAGCGTCACCGTGGAGGGCGGTGAGAGCGGTGTTCCAGGGAAATACGGTCGCACTTCAGGCAGAGTCTCCGATTCGAAGACGTCGACACGTATCTGCGAAGAACAAAGTTAGCGTTGCAGCGAAAGGGGGTTACGTCAACAAGGTTGACGCACTTGTTCGAAGGCATGGTCATGAGCCAGTACAGAGAAAATGTACGTTCCTGCAGGCACGTCGGGTCTTTGGAGGTGTCCGCAGGTGAGGACGGTATGTAAGAAGTTTAGAGACCTTGCACTCACATAACGAACGAGCCGTCTCGCGTCACACCTCCATGCAGTCTCCCATGATCCAGGACAACCTGAGCCTGACCCAAATTGCTGAGGCCTAGCAAACATTTCAGTTGATAGAGGAGCATATCCTGTTAATGTGACGCGTACCTTCGCAGTGCTCGTTCCACTGTATGCGGCCCTCCAGGTCGAATGCCAGGGCGATTACGCAGGAGCTGACAACGTCAGCGCAATTAGCTCACGGTAGGGTCCACCATCTCAAAACGATTCGGACCTTGCAAGAGAGAAAAGGGTCAGAGGTATGCGCATAATGGGCTTGGTGTAGCAGGGCAAAGATGGGATATGGGATGGAACTCGGGGAGTAGCACAGTGCTTAACGCTGCTTGACGCCACGCGACGTCAGGCTGGCGGGCCGGCGTCAATGGCAGACTTGTCTCTCGGCGCTCAGGCTCTGGTGTCCCTGCGCTCTGGCTCTGCGCTTGCTGTTTCGCTTCTTCGCGTCCGCCTGTACCATCTCATCGTTGTGTCTTTTTGTCGCCTTCATCTTTTGGCCCACCATGCGGCAAAAACGAGCCAAGGCATACCGCAAGCTCATGTCCCTCTACTCCATGTCATTCGGCTTCCGCCAGCCCTTCCAGGTCCTCGGTGCGTATACCCTCGCGCGCGCGATTTATCCCCGTATTCACCGCAGTCCTCTACGCAGTTGACTCGCACATGTGCAAGGCGGCCATGATGCACAAAATCGAGCTTGTGAAGCAGCTCGGCTCGGTCCTGCAGGGCACGGTCAAGCCCTGTGAGTCCTGCCGTCCCTCTTTCCGTATCCTTGCCCACGACAGATGGTTTACATGCCTCCGGCGAAGCCGCGCTTCAGTGATCACGCAGTGTAGCATCGAGGAACTTTATCACCAGGAAAAAGATTACAAGTCCGCTGTGGAGCTCGCGAAGACGTTCGAACGTCGCAGATGCAACCACCGGCAACCGATACCGGGAGACGAATGCTTGACTAGTGTCGTAGGTCAGTGCCGTCTCGCATGCCCAAATGCATGGCCCTGCATGCCAACGGATAGTTGATCGTCGTGCGGTCTATGTAGGCGATACGAACAGGCATCGCTACGTCATTGCAACACAATCGCCAGGGCTGCGACAGCAACTGCGCGCCATCCCCGCCGTGCCCATCGTCCATGTAAACCGCTCCGTGATGATCCTCGAGCCGGTGAGCGATGCCACGCTCCGTGCGAAGGCCCTTGTACGTTGTCATGTCGATGTCCGATACTCTGTCCATGGACTGAGTTGACATCCACCACTGTAGGAGGAAGACAAAGCTCTCCATCCCACCGAGCCGGAAGCAGCCAAACTCACTGCCACGACTACTGTCCTAACGGCACTGCCCCGCAAAAACAAGGGTCCAAAGGGCCCCAACCCTCTCAGCATTAAGAAGAAAACCAGACCCGAAGAGAATGGTTCCGCAGCCAAGAATGAACTTCGGAATTCTCAAGCGCAGGTTGGCGAAAAGCGTACATGGCAGGATGATGATAAAGACGAGGGCCCCGAATCGGTGGTAGAAGGTTCAGTTCATAAGAGGAAACGACGAAAGAAGCACAGAGGATTAAGCTCAAAAACCACACGGGAGGCTGTAGATTGATCATGTATTAATTTGTCTGCCGTTCTACACACATCAACTCAACATTGCATTTCGCCTGCTTCAATGCACACATACTCTCAAATAGCGAAAACAATCATGCGATAAGGTGCAATAGTACCATGATCTAACACAAATACAACACATGAATGACACAACAATCGACGACGACGCCCTCAGTTACCTCCACGAAGACGAAGGACTACACAGACCGTTAGCAAATATTCTGAGGGCACAAAGTTAGTTAGAAACGTACCGAGGTGGAGAGTGCTCTCCTTCTGGATGTTGTAGTCGGAGAGCGTACGCCCGTCCTCCAACTGCTTCCCAGCGAAGATCAGGCGCTGCTGATCAGGCGGAATCCCCTCCTTGTCCTGAATCTTGGCCTTCACATTGTCGATCGTGTCCGAGGACTCAACCTCCAGCGTAATCGTTTTGCCGGTAAGCGTCTTCACGAAAATCTGCATTCCACCACGAAGGCGGAGGACTTTGACGAGGAATCAGACGATGA
Source organism: Ganoderma meredithae (assembly GCA_022814645.1). Classification (NCBI taxonomy): domain Eukaryota; kingdom Fungi; phylum Basidiomycota; class Agaricomycetes; order Polyporales; family Polyporaceae; genus Ganoderma; species Ganoderma meredithae. The sequence goes on along the minus strand of JAKLMY010000042.1, from coordinate 2,223 downwards.
GCGTACACCATGGCAAAATAGTTACTTACCGAGGTGAAGGGTGGACTCCTTCTGGATGTTATAGTCGGACAAGGTGCGACCATCCTCGAGCTGCTTCCCGGCGAAGATAAGACGCTGCTGGTCGGGAGGGATCCCTTCCTTGTCTTGAATCTTCGCCTTAACGTTGTCGATAGTGTCCGAAGACTCGACCTCGAGAGTGATCGTCTTTCCGGTCAACGTCTTCACGAAGATTTGCATACCGCCCCGGAGACGAAGGACGAGGTGCAGGGTCGACTCCTTCTGAATGTTGTAGTCGGAGAGGGTACGACCGTCCTCGAGCTGCTTGCCGGCAAAGATAAGGCGCTGCTGGTCAGGCGGGATGCCCTCCTTGTCCTGGATTTTCGCCTTGACGTTATCGATAGTGTCGGATGACTCCACCTCGAGGGTGATAGTCTTCCCCGTGAGGGTCTTGACGAAGATCTGCATGCCTCCACGGAGACGGAGGACAAGATGGAGGGTAGACTCCTTCTGGATGTTGTAATCCGAGAGAGTGCGTCCGTCTTCGAGCTGCTTGCCTGCGAAGATCAAGCGCTGCTGGTCGGGAGGGATGCTAAGGAATGGAGAGTAAGCCCGTCGCCCACCAGTGCTGCGGCTGGGGATTGAGATAAGCCGCCACTCACCCCTCCTTGTCTTGGATCTTGGCCTTGACGTTGTCGATGGTGTCCGAGGATTCGACCTCGAGCGTGATGGTCTTTCCGGTGAGAGTCTTCACAAAGATCTGCATGGTGGAGCGAGGATGGATGTGCAAGAGATGGATGTGGAAGGGGAGTAGGGCTACTGGACAGCGAGGGCTGCGGCAAGGCTTATTTATATACCGCGCCTTTGCGGGGTTTGAAATGGTGAGTCAGCCGGGACCACAAGTCACCTAATTCCGGAGCTGTTCGGAAAGTTGTCGTGCATTCTCGGAGCCATAGCGTACCCAAGTTGGGCCTTTTTTATTCCTGTGTCGTGAATCATCAGAAAACAAGGCAACTCTTGCAGTCTTCTTCCATAGCCTCCGGTGTCAGTGCTTGCTTAGGATCCTGAGGTTCATGGCAAGGTGACGTCATTCCATCTCATTCGTCGTCCATCGAATGATGAAGGCTCGCCACTTCAACAAGACAATACCACAAGCAGTGCCAGGCGCGATATTACAACTGTTGATACACGTAGCTATACACGGGAGGGAAACCTGGAGTCCGAAGAGGCTAGTTTAGCCGAGACGGCTTTGTGCACGTGCACTAGGCTCCGCTACAGTGCCTATCCTTCAGTTGCTGGCTGGTCCATCCATAATCGAATGGTGAGGTCTTTCTCCATCGCAGCTGATGCTATAATAGCTCGTGTGGGATGTGACTGGGTCGAAAATATGTTAATACGTGCGTGAGCAGGGTGATGAGGATGTCATCTTACAGCAACAGCAATGACCACATCTCAACGCGGGGTCAGACAGCCTTGTGGTGGACAGCAAGTTCATTGAGCTCACCTCTGTGACCTTCCAGCACTTGCACCACTTCCCTCGTCTGAAGGTCCCAAACGTAGACTTTCATATCTTCACTTCCACTCACAATATGCTTCTGTCCAGGGGCAAAGTCTGTGAAAATACAAAAGGTGCGATTCGTGTGCCCACTGTATGTCTTGACACACTTCGACGTCTGGGTGTTCCATAGACGGACAGTTGAGTCCTGAGTGCTAGCTAGAATGAACCTTGAATTCGGCGTGAATTTGATGTGAGAGCTGTACAGTACGTCAGTATCAGTTATAAAGCATAGAAGATAGTCTGCTGACCATATAGGATTGTCATCGTCAGCCAGAGTCTTTAGGCATTGGCCAGATTCGGTGTCCCATATTCGGCTGTCAAGGACCTGGTCAATGAGCATATAACCAGGAGTCCCACAAGCCCAAACCAACATCAAACCGTCCATAGAGCATGATCCGATGAGTGTTCCATCGTGGTTGAAAGTAACCGCGGTGACCGGATCCGAGTGTGCGGGCAGCGTTTTTAAGGTTTTACCTGTTTTTCTATTGAGCTCAAGGTCTGGTGGTGGGGGAACTGAACGGAGAAATGAATGTACCTCGCGCAACGTCCCAAACTCGCACGGACTCATCAAACCCGCCAGATGCGAGCATATTGGACGAAGGGCTGAAGTTCACGCAAAAGACGAAGTTGGTGTGCCCATACAGAACTCTCGGAACCGCGTTCTGGGC